>JAYMTH010000850.1:0-17511 GCA_036897465.1 Pelargonium australe | reverse complement strand
ATAGTTTAGGGTAGTCGAAAGTTACAAAAAATAATTTAGAATAGTAAGTTGAAAAAGAGTGATAGTTTAGGGTAGCCATATACAATTACTCCTTCAAATAACACATCACTTTTTTTTTTCATCAATAAACTTAAGTGAATGAAATTTTGTGTCGGACCAGAATTTGTCTTAAGTTACAGTAGCCCATTTGTCTTCTACTTTGACCTTTGAAAATTTTGACTTTCTATCTCAAATTGAATTGAATACTTCTTTAATTGTTTGTCAATAGCTACCCAGTTGACTTTCTTCATCTTCAACCTATATAAACCCAATCCTTCCATGCACATTCCATTCTCTTCATCTTCAGTTTCCACTTCAATCCACAACAAAAAGATCGATCATGAGCAGTTCAGAAGAAAATGGTGCAAGCTCAAGCTCAAGCTCATCACATTCGGATCAGAACAAGCTGTACCGAGGAGTCCGCCGGAGAAAATGGGGCAAGTGGGTCTCCGAAATCCGAGTTCCGGGGTCGCAGGAGCGCCTCTGGCTCGGCTCCTACACCCCCCCGGAAGCGGCCGCCGTAGCGCACGACATCGCCTCCTACTGTCTCCGCGGGAGGGCGTCGCTGGAAAAGCTCAACTTCCGGCCACTGGTGTTGCCGGCAGGTGTTCGGGACGACATGTCACCGAACTCGGTACAGAAGGTGGCGTCGGACGCCGGGATGGCGGTGGATGCTCAGATGGTGGCGAAGAACGAGAAGCTGCCGGACGGAGATCATGTTCCAACTGGAACAGGGGACTTGAGCATTTCCATTGATGATTATATGTGACATATAGTAACCGGGCTCGAACGAGTTCTATATTATTCGACAAGTTTCGAGATGAATATGTGTAGTGTAAGCAAATATATATGTAGTCAATGTGAATTCTAGAGGTAACTTTAGAGAAAAGTATCCAATTTGAAAGAAGAAAAATGATCTATACTTAAATTTTCTCCGACACAAATTTTGTAAGCATCATGCGTGATTATGGCAGAACTCTTGTGATTAAGTCTGGATAACACAAAATCTTTTCATTTCACACTTAAAAATAATGTGTTATTCGTCGAAAAAAGGGAAAAACAGACAAATTCGTTCATGTTATACACAATACAATTTGTACAAGTTGCACGATATGAAGTTTAAACCAGTGTCAATGAAGCAAGCTAGACACTAAATCTAACAAAATCTTCAACTATGGCTATACTTCATTAGAAGAGCCTTCACAAGTGCACTTTATCGGTTGTAACACAAATGTGTGCAAATTGTGCAATCATGCTTTTGATGTTGAAATAGTATTCTCTACATGTTTTGCATTTCTGAAGTTGCACAGCAGGTTAAATTTGCAAATTATGTACTTTTCTTTTAACTCGTTTGATCACCGAATTTTTTAATTTAACTCATTTAGTTATGATTCAAATATCGATATTTTGGTTTGATACGTTTAAACTTATAGCACGTATTGTCGGTTTATTCATGACGACGAGTCACATAAATAACTGAAAAGACTCAAAACCCATGCCTATTCTTCTTCATTCAAACCTGTGTGGCTAAGGATTGAGTTGGTAAAGATGCTATTGAATTGTAACAATGTAACTTGCTCCATTAGATTTGGTAGCTTATACAAATCTATATAATTCAATAATTGAGCTAAGGTGGGCCCACCAGCGAACACATTAATATGGTTGACATAAATCCTACGTGGCATTCCGCGAAAACAAAACGAACCCACCTAACAACCTAAACAGAACAAACTGCTCCGCACGTCTGCTCTGTTTTCTACGCTTCTCTGTTCTCTTCACTTCCATTGAATATTTTCTCGAGAAACAAACATACCCAACAACAACAACAACAACAACAAATTCTCTGTTTCTAATGATTTGTTTATTATAAAAAAAGCCAACGCCAGAAAGTGAAACCTCAATTTAATCTTTCAATTTACAGAGGATCAATATGTATGACACTAGACACCTATTTGATTCCACAAAAATCGCTGGTTCTTCGCAATTCCAGGGCTCGATATTGTAATGATCCAAAATACCCAAAACTTTAATTTTATTTTTGTCATTGGATCTGTATGTTTTTGGTCTCTTGTACATGAAAACAATAAATAAAAATGTTATGTAACTTTATTTTTAGAGATTTTTAGGTTATTAGTTTTAAAAGAAAATTAACATTAAAAAAAATAATAAGGCAGAAAAAAGTCAGAAACCCAGAGAATCCCGTGCATAAGAGAACATTCTAGTAGTTGATTTCTGTTATAATCGGTTATTAGACGTTTTCAGTGCTTAGGATCTCTGGTTTTTTGAGGTTTTGACTGTCTTATTATCTTTCCAATTTCTTATATTTCTCTTAGGCTTCTCTCAATCAACCCATTTCTTTCCAAATTTCCTACACATTAATTTATTTTAATTTTGGTTTTGAGATTTTGGGTTGATATTTGATTTGATTTGATTTGATTTTCACATTGCAATTTCAAAACTTTCCAATCTCTCTGTCTCTGTCTCTCAACCTTGAGAAAGCTCAAAATTTTAAAGCAAAATTGTGCTCTTTTGTTCTTCAAATCTCTCTCTTTTGATTGTTTTGGTTCTGGGTTTGGCTCATTTTTTTGAAATTGAGAGAACCCAGATTGTGAAACTGGCCAGAAATGCGAAATGCAAGTAAATTCCATTGGGTTTGTGGTCTCAAGAGCAGCAAGTTTTGATTTGATCTGAGGGTACGAGGTTGTTCTGAGGTTGGATTATGGGCTGTCTTTGCTCAAAAGAAGCCCCAGAAGATGCAATATTCAATCAAAAGGAGCGAAGAAAGGAGCATTTCAATGACAATTCAGTGGTTGCCCCAAATAGAGGAGGAGATGGGTCTATACAGAAAGGGCCTTTTTCATTGGAAGAGGGAGAGAAGAAAAATGGTGTAATTGTGGGGAGAGTGAAGAAGAATAGTACTCAGAAGTTGTCTTCCATATCGTCGATGAGTAGTGCAGCTGACGGGGGTGGTAGGGGGCAGCAGAAGATGTCTCGGGTTGTTAGTATTATGCATAGTGGCGGAGGGGGAGAGCGCGAAAAGGAATGGCCATCTTGGTTGACTTCAGTTGCTGGAGATGCTATCAAAGGGTGGGTTCCTCGCCAGCCAGAATCATATGAGAAGTTGGAGAAAGTTAGTCCTTTTTCGGCTTCTCACTTTGTACATTCTCTGCATTTTATGTGTTCATCTGCATTACCATTTATGCATTCACATTCGAGTTTAGTGACCAATATGCAATCTTGTTGTTTCTCGTAGAGCCATATGATAGGGTTAGCAAAGATGAGAATGCTTAGATGTATTTGTTGCAACACTAGGACGGATAAGATAAGATATTGGAAAAGCGTTTAAGGAAAGATGAGATCGGAATTCAATTAGAAGAAACTAAAAGGGTTAGAGGTAGAGCTTAGCTTAACAGAAGAGATAGCATAAGATAGGATGGATCGGTGAAGAAGAACACGAGCTAAAGTGTTCATGTAGCCGATCACAATGTTATTTGTGAAGTGGATTGGTTGTTTGTTGTTGTTGTTTCTTCAATTTGGATGTTTTTTCATCTTAATGAGCTGCAATTTTATGATTAGAAATAAAAAGTTTGGTTTATGTACATATCAGTTTAATTTCACTTCATTTGCTTATAAGCATTACGTTGACTCTCAAATGGTATGCTACATATGCAGATTGGGCAAGGAACTTACAGCACTGTATATAGAGCAAGAGACCTTCAAACGGGTAAAATTGTTGCAATGAAGAAAGTTCGGTTTGTGAATATGGATCCAGAAAGTGTGCGTTTTATGGCCAGGGAAATCAATATTTTGCGTAAACTCGACCATCCAAATGTTATGAAGCTTGAGGCTCTTGTCACTTCCAGCATCTCAAACAATTTGTACCTTGTCTTTGAGTACATGGATCATGACCTTGCAGGCCTTGCAGCAAGACCGGGTGTCAAGTTCACTGAACCACAGGTACTTGCAAACTTATAAGCATTTTACTCGAGTTTGAACCTCCCTTAATTAGTCTTATAAGTGAATTGTGTGATGGTTTGCAGATCAAATGTTTCGTGAAACAACTGCTCAGTGGACTTGAACACTGCCATAAACGAGGTATTCTGCACCGAGACATTAAGGGTTCGAATCTTCTCATTGATGATAATGGAGTTCTCAAGATTGGAGACTTCGGTCTAGCAACTCTTTATGACCCGGTTAAGAAGAATCCCTTGACTAGTCGTGTTGTTACGCTGTGGTATAGAGCACCTGAGTTATTGCTTGGTGCTACAGATTACGGGCCTGCTATAGACTTATGGAGTGCTGGTTGCATCCTCGCAGAATTGTTTGCCGGGAAGCCTATTATGCCTGGTAGAACTGAGGTAATTAAACCCGCCTTCTTATGTAATTTGATTGCTTGCATTTCCTTATGCTCATCTTATGACGTCACGTCAACGATTCTCAGGTGGAGCAAATGCATAAGATCTTTAAGCTTTGCGGTTCACCCTCTGAAGGTTACTGGCGGAGAACAAAATTGCCACTTGCAACTAGTTTCAAACCTCAGCAGCCTTACAAGCGCCTTCTTGCGGAGACATTCAGAGACTTCCCATCATCAGCTTTGGCTCTAATAGATAAACTTCTTGCAATAGAACCAGAAAATCGTGGCTCAGCTTCTTCTGCACTTAAAAGCGAGGTAAGCATGACCTTTCTTTTACAACCCGAAGATCCTAGTTAGCTAAATTTTACCAACATGTATCATGTCTCTAATGTAGCTTCTTGGAGTTTAGCTCTGAACCCACTTATATTTAGCTGTTGCAATAGAATCACTATTTGATCATATTGAATATCATCTCTAATCCCGAGTTTTCTACCTCAGTTCTTTACGACAGAGCCCTTACCTTGTTTTCCATCAAGTTTACCAAAGTTTCCTCCAAGCAAGGAGTTCGATGCCAAGCTTCGAGATGAGGAAGCAAGAAGGTTTGTTATTCTCTCTTAACAAGAAAAATCTATCCTATATATCCTTAATTTTGTTCTCAAATCAGCAACTGTCAGTAAAGATTTATTGGTTATCACATTCTGAACATGTAATTTTTTTTTGTTGAACATGTCTTTGTTATATGAGTTGAGCTTAGTGATATGAATTTGAGATGAATCTGCTTATGCTTATTTTACACGCGGTCTCTGTTTAAATTTCAGGCGAAGAGCAGAAAGTGTAAGAGGTCGCGGCGCTGAATCTGTTAGAGGGGGTACAAGAGAGCCTATAGCAGAAATAAAGATTAAGGTACATGTTTTTGTTTAATTTCGGGCATATTGTCTTGTTTGTTATGACTCTCATCTTTGTACTTATGACCAACTTGAATATGGCTGGGACAGAATGCGAAAGGTGGCAATAAACTCAACCCTCAGGAAGGCTTCACAGTTGAGGACCCGAGAGGAGCTACACAAAGTAGTTACTCACATTCTAAATCAATGGTCCATCCTACTGCAGTTGGTCGTTTATGGAGTAAGAAACCGAAACCTTCGCAAAGACATCACATGCCTCAAGCACTGGCGGCAGCTGAGTTGTCTAGGGCCTCTCTCTCCAGGGACGAAAAAACATCTGGCGCGGTAAGAGATCAATTTGGTCATCATTCCCTAAAGTAACACTTTCACGTTCTATTGATAGAGTCATTGTCAAATGTTTATAAGTAGTTGTACATTTTCCTAATCTTCTATTCACTTCTTTCTTTTTTCTCATATATATAGTTTTCGTATCTGGTTTTTTGTATTAAACCAACAAAATTGACTGTCATGCTATGTGGTTTTAGGGATATGTATCGAACAAAAGGATACACTACTCTGGACCATTGGTACCTCATGGGGGGAACATGGAAGACATGCTCAAAGAACACGAGAGACAAATTCAGCAGGCTGTTCGTAAAGCACGCGATGAAAAGGCCAGGGTCAGATGATTCTAGAACTTTTCTTCTAAGCTGCGTTGTAGCGAATAGATATTTACACACTGTGAGCCTGAATATATATTGCCATGGAAGTGTAAACCGAGAGAGAGAGAGTTGTTGGATATACTTGTGAGTTTGTTTAGTGAGTGAGATGTATAGGCAACTTGCAAAATATTGAAACTGAAAAGAAAACAGAAAAAGAAAAAGAATGTATAGGCAATTTGATGATTATTATGCTGTATGGGAGAAAGATTTGACTTGTATAGCACAAAGGGTTGTTTGGTGGAAGCCACTTGATATATATATATATATATAAGGAAAATTACGCCGTGAAATACCCATATATTATATATTAATTTGATGTACTAACTATTAACATACGTATTCGATTTTTATCTATACATACACTACAGTCATATCAGAAAAAAATCACTGCCTTCCCTTGAAGTTTTCTGATACTTTAACTCATTTGCTCTTTGACAATATATTCTGCTGGTAGAGAAAATAGAATGACTTGATCATTTGGCCTTGTGGGTGCAATCAACACAAGTGAAGAAAGGTATATACTCTTAAACTGCATTTTTTTCTTGCTATATCAGTCAATTATAACTCTTATTGTTCGTATTTTCGAGTTCTCTACATTCCTAAAAAATGGTTGTTTTCAAATTAGATTTGAAGCAATATTTTGTTCACTCTTACAATGGTGTCACATTGGCTGTTCATGAGCTTGAACCTTTCTTTTGTCCTGCAGTGAAAGCAGAAAATTGGAGATTCATAGCAAGTGTTGGTGCTGAACTTGAATACGATGAGCTTGAAGTGTTTGATGTAAGTATTCATGGTAAGTCTTTGACAGAATTGGTTCAAGATCTAAACTTTTCTCGTTTAATAGTGAATCGCGAAGGTTACTGTTTCTTGAACACGAAGGAGGTTGTGAATCCTTCATTTGGATTGGGATATTATAGGATAAATGATCTGTTTGGTTGGACCAAATATGGTGTGTCACCTGTGGTTAACACGATTTGGAATAGGTGTGACATGAACACTCATAAAGTATGTGTCAATCTTGTGAAAGAGCAGATCAAGCTCAAGAAACTTGGGAAGCAAGAAAAGAACTTGCGGCGAGAAGTGAACGAAATGAAGGATGAGATGGAGAAGCAGAAGAACGAATTGGATGTGACGACGAAGAAGATGGAGATTGCATTGGAAGATTTGAGTGCAGAGAGAGCATACTCAAAGGATCTTATTTCAGTGGTGAGTACTCTAAAGGATATGATTCTTGAATTGAAGAAGCATAGTGAGGTTCATGAAGTTGTGGTGCTTTGAATGTTTAAATACAATAATGTCCAGTTGTGTGTGTTTTCAAGTGTTTTCAGTTGTTTAAAAAACACTGAATGTAAGTATTGTCCTGTTTTAATATATAAATGCTGAATATGAAGATTTGGTCCATCAACTTTGCAAGTTTGCTCTAAAATGACCTATGCTGTCAAATTCTATCAACTATCAGTAAGTTTTGCTTACATAAACTGAGAGGCTAAATTGGAATAGCATAGTTACTTTAGTGACCATTTTGATCAATAACACTGTCTAAAGCTAAGACAGGTCTAATTAGCTCACAAACAAGACAGCCACATGAATGTATGAACACAAAAACATGTTCTGAAATGGATACTTATGTTTGAGAAACAAAAAAAAAAATGGAGTTGTCTTATTACATACAAGAACCATAAACGGCAAGGTCTCGGAGGAAAAATCAAAAGAAAGGAAACAAGATCTACACTGCCATCGATCCAGCCAACTCTATATACATATATATCTTGTTTCAACTTCCTAGTGTCGGTATTATTATGCAAACACAGCACCTAGTACTAGGTAAACAACTCATTACCTAATCATCTTGCTTTGGCTTTCTGCTCAATTCTGCGTAGCGGCCACCCATCAGTTGTAAGATCTCCGTCCACAAACCCTCTGATGATGACCCTCCGCAGATCAAATTTGAGCTGCATGCAGCCACACACCAGTAATCAGATTCGATCTCCTCCTTCAACTGATCCAGCTGCCACCCAGCATAACCAACAAAGAATCTAAAATCCTGTGGTTTAAGTAACCCTTTATTTATCATCCTTGCAGCTTCGTGCAGACTGTGTCGCGAACCATAGCATAGGCCAGGGATTACTTCTTCGAATCCAGGAAGAGGTTTTGAATTTTCACCTGATCTTAACAAGAACATGTAAGTCGCCAGAGGCCCCCCAAAGTGCAAAGGACAATCATTGAAAGCGCTGGCTAGTTCAAGATTGGTGGGATTCATGTGCTTGATTTGTTTGTAAAGTGGACGATTTATGACAACTCCGAACGGCCCATCCTGAGGATGTCCTGTTCCAGGTTTCAAAAGGAGAATGACTGTCCTCTCAAAAGTATCCACCCCATCAAGCTTTTCTGTAGCAAGAAGGACACATCCAATCTCAGGTACTGAAATGGGATGTGCCCATTTAGAGCCAAGAGGTTTTGAATCAGCAGGTATCCCACCTTTGTCACGAGCATCAAGGTCTCCCTTCTGTGCCTGTAAAAACTTCTGAACATAGATAATTTGGTAATGCAGTATCCTTTATGTTACCAACAACAGCATCCAATAAACAGAGTTAAAATTTATCCAACATACGCAAAAATGGCAATTTCAACAATAAATTAGCTTAGCAAGTTCATAACCACAGTAGTTATAAATGGAAATTTGTGCCCTCCTAGTCAAATGTTTATAAATTGTTGCTCGAAATAAAAGAAAATTCAACTCTCTTGTGTACTACCCAATTACATTAACAAACAAATAACAGTTAATTGGGGCCACAAGACCCAACCAACCCCACACAAAAAAAACATAAATATACAGAGGGCATTGACACTGTTGTTTTTCATCCACCATAACCCAAATGTTAGCCTGCTCTAGGCAGTTTAGAAAGTCAAGAAGTTTCTTGCCATGAAAATTTAAAATCTTATCCTCCATATCTTCCTGCAATAGTAGAAATAGTCCAATACTCAAACCGTGAAATGGACAAGCCATATTCAATCCACTAGGTAAATTGGCTTTCCAAAACAATATTTGTATATTAGATATCAAGTCTTCCTAGATCCAGTAATAAGCAATTTCTAAAAATAAATGTTCAGAGTCCATTTTATGAGAAATATTTTCACAACCTATAAAGGAAAGAAACATCACCTGCTCTCGAGCAAATAGAGATGCTCTGAACTCTCTCCAGTCCAAGTTTCTACGACGGGACTTCTGGGAAGCAGTGTCATTTGATTTATTGGGGTTTCCTCTTGGATCATCACCTTCTGGAAGAGACTGATCACCATTTCCTACAATTATCATAAAATCCTAATTGAAGCTCAAAAGTGTAAAATCTTTGTAAAGGCAAAAATAGATAGAGATCATACTCTTAGTTGATGAGAAATACAACAATGAGAAGGCCGCAATCTTAACAAAATAATGTAAAGCTAAGAGAGAGATTTTCATATAACCAGCCCTATACAGAGGTCCTAAAAAGAAGTGAGTGCTAAAACAAGGAAAGGTAATATTGAAAAAATATATATATACATTTCAGAAGTGATAAAATGTGACAAGTCCTAGCCCAAGGGAAAGACTATACAACTCATTCCAATACTCTATGGAAGTTGATAAGATCATAAGAGTAACAATGCAGGCAGCACACATGCCACATTGACCAATGGCATTACCTGTAAAGAGGATTGATCTGAAGGCGCAACCAGTACAAGAAGAACGCCCAAAAGAACATTGGTTAAAACCGTAACTTACAAGAAAATACATAATGGCCTGTGAT
The DNA here is from genome assembly GCA_036897465.1 of Pelargonium australe. NCBI lineage: Eukaryota > Viridiplantae > Streptophyta > Magnoliopsida > Geraniales > Geraniaceae > Pelargonium > Pelargonium australe. Next base: position 7,727 of record JAYMTH010000850.1, on the reverse strand, counting down.
GTGGAATGACCAAACTTTATCCAACTACACACCCCTAAATAGTTTAGTAAAGATATTTTTTAGTAGAACTTCAATGAAGAAAATGTTATGAAATATCATAGCACATATCAACTTCTCTTCCTGAAAAATTATACCATACTAGAGTAGAAGGTCCACTGATAGATCAGCAGAACTAAGTGCTACTAGTACCATACATATATGTGCTACTCTCTACTTTGCTAATAACATTGTCAGTATACAGATAGTCAGATATATCAATCAAGTATTGATTCTGAAAAATAAGCTTTCATAATTACTATATGCCAGAATACTCAGCACAGTAGTTTTGAATGGAGCAGAAAAAATCATACAAACTTACATGGAGAATGACAAGTCTCTTCACTAGTGACTACCTAGCCATATTATAGAACCTCCCCTTCAATTTCGCCAACCACCAAAAATTACAACGGCAAGGTGGAGGCTCAGGTGAGGAAGTAATACCAAATGTCATATCATAGATAGTTAATATGCACTAAGAAGTTTGAGTTTTGTACTATGTCATGAGGTTCTTAGAGAGGTGCTTGCTCAGCTAACCATCTAAACAGTGGAAAAGTGACAATGAAGTAAAAGACACCATCCTTTAGTCTCTGATCTTAATACTCAAACGTTGCAGACCAAGCTATCACTGAGTTCCTCAAAATCTTGAAACCGTAAGTGGAGAGTCTTTGACAATACTTACATCTAGAATAACTGTAACACAGAACAACAAATATTTTCCACAATTGCAGCTTCTTAGCAAGCCAACAACCCACAAACTTAAAACTGAACTATAACACACACAAAAAGACAATTGGAGAAATCCACATAAAAATCCTATCTTTTCATCTACAAGATTCAGAGATTTTCAATTTGATCACTGGGTTACAAATGGACAAATGCTAACTACCCAATCCACCTCTATAAAGAAAGTCCCAAAATGATCAATTAGTAAGAACGCATAATCCAGAGTCCCGATTCCCAAGAAAACGAAACCCCAGAAAATTCCCAGCAAAAAGGCTTAGAGAGAGAGAGAGAGAGAGCCAGAGAGAGAGAGAAGTATATACCAGAACCAGAAGAGGAATTGTCGTGATCGTGATTGTTCTTCTTGGACGCTCTAACCACAAAAGAACCATGGCAGCTGGAAGCTCCAGCTCTACGCTTGGAAAACCTAATGTCGAAGACCCTTGAAGCTGGTTCGTCTCTGTAACTTAAATTCCAGGAGATGGGTTTATCGGAAATTGAATTCCTCAGCAGAAGCGGAGCTCCAGTGACGTTCTTCACGCATAGGGTACAACACCGATCCATCGCCATAGAAGAAAGAAAAATCTGTTCTTTTTCTTTTCCAAGAAAATATGAAATGAAATTCGGAGAATATTACGGGTGATTTTGGGCTTTATGGACTGAGTCTGTCAGATATAGAAACGACGGGAAATGAAGGAAAGCGAAGGAAATAGTGAGAAAATAAAAAAAAATGCTGAATAATGGAATATGCTCTGTTTCCAGATTAGAAGAATATGGGCATTATGATCCCCGCGCAGGTTAGCTTCATTTAGCTTTGTTGGGCTAATATGCGCAAGTTTGTAAATTGAAAATGTTGGTGTTGACTATTGAGTTTTGAGTAATTACACTTTTTTTTAGCATTAAATAAAACATAAAATCACCATTTATTTATGTCTGTAATCTGTATGCTATGAAAGTTGTACATTAGAGCATCGTGTTTCATCAAATTCTTAGTTTTGGCTTGGACGTGTTAAGTGAATACTGATGGAACGTTTTCTGTCACTTAATTATAGTCATTTTTAGTTAGTTAAAAGTAAACTTTTTCTGAGCTTGAGATTGCACCGGGGAGGAGAGGGGGATATGCTCCTATGTTGTCTTCCATTTTTCTTTTAAGGTTATGATATATTTGATATTTTGATTCAATAATTTTGAAATTGAATCAACTGATTTGTTTGTTTGAGCGAAGGCTAATATGAACACATTAACATGATCTTCTTGTCCACGTATTAGGGGAGAAGTGATTTTTCTAAGTTTGAATAGTCTAGAGGATGGGGCCGAGGGCTTGATCACTTGATCCAGATGTTGATCAGAATGATATCCCTTCTCTCTTCAAAATGAGAGTATTTATATTTACAGATCAAATCGGTAACGTGCGCACGATTAGTCGATAAAAATGTAGGGATCACAGAAGTCCCTAGTGAACTTGTACGTTGATTTCCCGGTGAGGTAGGGAGACTTGGAGGCCCAGAAGGGGAGTTACACGGGTCCTGATGACCATGTAGCACGCGGAAGACTTGAACAAACAACATTACAAATAGAATGCATGTCTAAATTTTAAATGAAGTTGAGAGATCTAAAGTAGGTTGTGGAAATGAAGTGAATATGTAGCTAAATATTCCATAGAGAATATCATACACAAAATAGATTGTATATCAATTTGAAAGGGAAATTACATAGTAAAATATAGGTAAAAGATCCGTTTTAGTCCATGATCTATCCAGTTTATTCCACTGGGGTCCTTGAACTTTGTTTTGTTCTTTCATAGTCCTATTTTCTTTGTTTTGTTCCGCAAAAGTCCCTCCCGTTAACTCAAGTAACGGAATCCGTTAATTAGTTTAAAAATACCATTTTGTCCACCATTTCTTTTCAAATTTATAAGCAAATGCCAGTGGATTTTTTTTTTTTCAGATCTCACTCTCTGTTCATTCATGGTTGTTTCTCTCTCCTGCGATGAAATCCCGGACCTCCCTCTTTCCGGCGACGAAATCCCAGACCTCTCTCTCCTCTCATTCTCTCCCTAAAACCCTATCTCTATCTCATCCTCTCTCTCCATATATACATACAAATCTCTATAACATTCAACCTGGAGGAGCAGCGATAATTGTGTTTGTTGGTGTTGTTTGAATGTTTGAAATTTATGAGGATGGTTCTTGATGTGGTGTGGGAGTAATAAAGCTAAAACACAAAACACTAAAATTAAACCCCAATTCCAACATTCAACGTTGGAGCATTGAAACTAAATGCCAATCCCAAACCATGCACTATAGCTACCTAAAACAAACAGAGACACTAAAACACAACTCACCAAAATTCTAAATTTTGACATAGCCACGAAACACTACCACGAGGATGGATTTAGGAAATTTAGGGCTTGAATTTCACCTCACCTTAATGAAATTTAGGACTTGGATTTAGGAAATTTTAATGAGTTAGCATAATGTAATTGGTTGGCTGGCTCAGTGGCCTCACTTTAAGCAAAAAAAAAATCCAAATTTAAAATTTTGAATAATTTCATACTTGTCGGAAATTTCAAGAACTTTGAAGATTCCGGCGACGGAAACTTCAAAGTTCTTGAACAATAATAAATAAATAAATAATAGAAATAAGTTGAGGACATAAAACTTAAAAATTATTAATTTATTGCCAAAATATGTCATGTCAGCACTAACTAACGGATTCCGTTACTTGAGTTAACGGGAGGGACCTTTGCGGAACAAAACAAAAAAAATAGGACTATAGAAGAACAAAACAAAGTTCAAAGACCCCAGTGGAATAAATTGGATAATTCGGGGACTAAAACAGATTTTTTCCATATTATATTGGGTTAGGACTGTGACCAAAAAATAGATCAATGGTGTAATGCAAATAAAGTTGCACACAACAATGAGAACAATCACTCACTTGCAAAAACACAGTATATCACTGCTTTTCACAAAATTAGTCCAAAAAAGAAGAAAGAAGGACAAAAAGAATTGATTTTATAAACCATCAAAGATAAGAGATTAGGAAAAAAAAAAAAGTGGAAAAGAGAATGGGAAGAGAATGGACTGTCTATGAAGACTATGGCCTAGCTATGTTGCTTCCCTTTTTGACCACTTGCCATTTTTTTCTTCTTCTCTCTCTATCACCACATACTTTAGGTGGAACATACTGTGAGGTCTAGAGAAAAATGTAGACAAGGCATATTTTGATAGATAGATTTGGAATCCTTAGAATCTGATGATTCTTGAGCTTATGAATTCTGGGTTTTATGTTATGTCATGTGCAGAATCATGAGAAGATTAGATGCCAATAATGCAAAGCATCATTGGCTTGCATGACAGTTCAATTATAATGCTTTGGAGGAATCTTTTTGTACAGAAACCAGTCTGCTCCAGGTGGTCCATGCATAACATAACATAACAAAACCAGTACCAAGTACAACCATTGCTATGTCAAATTCTCAAATATGATGTGTGAAAAAAAGTTGGGTAAAATAGTTCTTAAATTGCTTTAAGCAAAACAATTCATTCTTAAGTTTGTGTTTGTGTTGGTTCTGTCGTGGAGAATGTGTTGGGTCATGTTCGTGTTAATTATCATGTTAAACTGTCTTGTTTCGTGTTTGTGTTCATAGTCGTGTCGTGTTCATATTGAGCTATGCTATGCATGCAAGAACACGACCACTTAACCTATCGTGTTCTTTCTGCGCCTTGCAACAAAAAACAACTTTCAACATGACACCCATGAATTGTAAGCTTTGCTCGATTTCAACACTAAAGAGATTTATCGAAAAGTCCCGAGTTTTAATTTAGACATAAGAGAAGATCCAATCGAGACGGGGTTTGATGGAGAAGCATCTAACAAGTAACAGGAAACACGTGCAAAGTTGGGTAAGTGCCATATGCTCAAAGCCAAGTAACAACATATATAGTGAGTTTGCGAAGAAATATGAATCAGAAGACATAAAAAGAAAGAGAAGTTTTAGGAGAAACAAATAAAAATAAATAAAGAATTGCCATTGCAGTGTGTATATATAAAAAGGACCGACCGAGAGGGACATCGAAAATGAAACTAAAGTTGAAACATTGTCTTGCTTTTACTTATTTTTCTAAAGAGTACTCGGGACCTTAGCAACGATTTATTAGACGAGACTTTCGGTCAAAACGCAAAATAAATGGAACGGCTACGAGTGTTAAGCGATGAAGTGACATCATTTCACGGAGACATAAGCCATAACTATCCGACTCTAGTATATTGCATATGAGATTTTGGGCTGGTAGAGCCCAATTGTGTATTAAGCCCACCAGTGTGGCCCAAAATTTAAATGGCCTTGCTTTACCACCTCGCGGAGAGTACATATAATGATATAAACCATGTGGCGCTTGTCTGCTTCGTTTGAAACACAAACGCCACAACGGTCAAATAAATTGCAGAATCCCCAAATTCAGTGTTCCAGATATCGAATCCATGGCGTCCTCAGAAGCTATGGAGGTGGACGACAGCTTCAGATCCCGGGTAGATAAGGTATTTGGCTCACTCGCCTCTTCAATATCTTCGCCAGCGTGGTCTCTCACCGACGACGAGATCAAGCGGCGAGAGTGGAGGCGCGACACGGACACGTCCGACAGAGATGAAACTCCGTGCTCCTCTGCGTTTAAAGGCTTTTTATCCAAGGATCGGAAGGTTTCGCGAAGGACGCGTCGCAAAGAATTCGGAGACGGTGATGGCGGCTACGAGCAGGATGCTGATGATGCTTGGGAGATTAGATCTTCGATAGGTCTTGACCCTACTCTCGATCGCGAGGTATTTTCTTATACTCCTTTTAATTGTTTGATTATTAATAAATGTATGTTACGTATATTTTCATGGAGTAAAAATTTGAAGCTGTGGCTTAGTTATATAGTATTTGGTTGGAGATGTAGTTTAGACCTAAATTTGTTGAATGAGCCAAAAAAAAAAAAGTATTTTTCCGTACTCATGCCGTGTTCCTCAATTAGCTGTGGTCCAGTAGCTAATCAAATTATAACAGTACATATTTTAAAATGTGTAAATTATCTGGCTTCACATAGATGTGATACAGAATATCGGGTTTAGATCTTGTAGCCGGGACTTATGGTTGTCAAAATGTGGTATGTTTATGGGAATACACTGAATCTTTGATCCACTAATTCATTATACATGTTTAGTGTGGAAACACAGCAACGCACACTGATCGAACTGGTTTTGTGGAGCCATTTAACTAGCTCCATCAAGGTTCTTACTGCATTTATGAGGTTTATGGATGTACTTGAGCTATCATTTCTGGGTTTACCTCAAGTTTCTGGGTTTAAGCTAGATATCATCACATAAAGTCATAAACTAGAGTAAAGGTGCAAGGCGAGAATACATCACATAGTCACATAGATGTCTTTCGAAATTTTAAACATTGGGAAGTTAAGCAGACTAGATATCTGAAGGAGAACCCTACGTGCACTCTCACTGGAACACGCGGGAAAGAGTAATCCTCCTTTATGAATGTCAGAAATGATGCGTGAACCAGTGGACTAAAATACTTCATGATAATCTTGCCTGATTACATGGAGTCTTGATTAAGATGACGAGCAAGCATGACTTTATGTAACTTATATGCACTAATATAGCAAATATAAATTATCATTTATTATCATTGCAAGTATTCTCAGCGTATCGTGTCTATGATTTTATAAAAATTCCTTGTGGCCGTATCCATGTCCCGTCCTGTATCTTGTACTTGTGTCTATGCAACATAGAGGTTTGCACATTGATGTTCTTGATGCAGTTATCTCCTTTACTTGAAATAATGAGCCCCTTGCTTCCCTGGTGGTCATTTCTCGATAGACTGACCTTTCTTTTATGTTTTTACCTTTCAACGTCCAGGATGAGGAGGATGAATATGACAAAGTGGCCTCAGGGAGAGAAAATGCTGGTGATCGCATGTATATGAGGAATGTTACTGAACATGGGGCTTATTTGAACTCGCGAAATGAGCTTTCCAAAACCAAGGATCCACGTGCCAATCACTTGGCAGCAAAAATCAGGCTAAAAGAAGATGAAGATGAAGCCAAAAAAAGTAGTCCTTCCAAGGAACATGTTGCGGAAGCTGAGGAGCCACATGTTGAAGCATCAGAAGATGGTTCCCAGCCAGTGTCTGTACTGAAAAGGAAAGACAGTGATACTGTTTTCAAGTCGCGAAAACGAGTCAAATTTAACTCTGGTTTTGCAGATGCCTGTGAAACACAGGATGCAGGGACCTCAGCCGAGACTTCAATAGACCTGGAAAATGAAACTGCTTTAGCCCATAATACTAATAGGGTTCCAGATTACATTCTGAATCCTTCAAAGTATAAACATTATACTTTTGATACATCTACTGATTATGATGTATCCAACCAGACCAATACTGAAGCTTGTATGGACTTCCTTAAGCTGGTCCAAAGATCAAAGCCAACAGAGCTGGATTATGCTTCAGCTGAATATCCCAAATCAGTGACTTTTACTCCAAAGAAAAAGGGTAACAGCAGTGAGGTAAAGCAACAGAAGGAAGATAGTGATACACAATCAACAAACCGAGCAAGTTACCCCGTATGCATAGCAGCTGGAGAAGTTGAACAAGATGAAACCAGTACAATGGATGAAGATGTACCCGAAACAGAAGAAGCGGACAAGGGAGTCTATCTTCAGAAACCAAGTCGTAGGTTTAGAACTGCGTCGAGGTCTGATGACACTGACTCTTGAAGTTGTATGTTGTAATGTCAAGTGCTTGCCTTTTATCAGAGTCATCAAGTGTCTGTAGCATTCATCTTCTATACTTTGTTTTCAACAGGTTGTTTTTATGTAATCAATGCTTTTTTCACAGGTTGTTTTTAGGGGAAATTGCAGTTACCTACCCTGAACTAAACACATTTTACAAATTACTACCCTGAACTTTAAGT
>JAYMTH010000849.1:0-17526 GCA_036897465.1 Pelargonium australe | reverse complement strand
TTGTGTTAACGGAGACTTGAACTACTTCCTTACTATTGAATAATAATATTGTGACTTTATACATACTTAGGAGTTTTAAATTTAACATTTAGTAGTAATTACTCATTTATACTCCCTCCGTCCTAGAATGAGTGTCCTACTTTTCTTGAATTTTTATCCCAAAATGAGTGTTCTCGTTTCTTTTGTAGGATATTAGTTGTGTTAACGGAGACTTGAACTACTTCCTTACTATTGAATAATAATATTGTGACTTTATACATACTTAGGAGTTTTAAATTTAACATTTAGTAGTAATTATTCATTTATACTCCCTCCGTCCTCCATCCTAGAATGAGTGTCCTACTTTTCTTGAATTTTTGTCCCAAAATGAGTGTTCTCGTTTCTTTCGTAGGATGTTAGTTATGCATGAATTGTCTATAGTATCATTATAATAAGTTAGTTAGTAACCCTTAAGTTTGTTATAATACATTATCTTGAGGGTAAACAAGTAAAAATACCACACTAACAAACTACTTCGTAATTTTTCTCAAAATAGGATGACACTCATCTTGGGACGGAGAGAGTAATTATTATTGTGCCTATGCCCCAAGACAGCTTGCACCCTTCACTTTTAATATATGCACAATGGGGGAGGGGGGGTTCATTTGGATAAAATTTAAAATTAACAAATTGTAGAGAAAATGATGAACAGCTAAAGTCAAGCTTAAAGTAGGAAAAAATATATGCAAAGAGATCCGTAGGGTACTCACAACATCCCCACTCCATCTAGCAGCAACATCAAGGGCTTCACCAAGCACTCCACTAAACTTTGGTCGCAGTACAGATAACACACCATGACCCCTTCTTTTCTGAAGATTAAGCTGCAGTTCTGCCTGAAAGGAAACAAACACCCACTTTTTAAGCAACGCTTCAGAATCAAAGTTTAACTTTACATAAATCCCCAAAGTTACGCACACCACAATGTTTTAAAGTTCAACGAAGTTCTAGCTACATTCCATATTGTTGAGAGGTAAGAGTTCTAAAAAACAGACTACTTCATGACAAATAGTTCCTCCTGTTCTTTCCTTCAATTTGTACACAAATCAAAACATATCATAAAGTGTCTGATTGGGTTGAGTTTTTAATATGTTAAATAGAGCTCCCATACTAAAATGTTATTTCTTTAGTTGGGTTTGAATTCCATCTTTATATGTATCATTATTTTTCATCTCCCATTAATGTGTGACTTAATATTCAACACTCCCCCTCACGTCACGTGCGACGCTCACTTCTTTTTTATTGTGGGATTCACACGTGCATAACTAGAGTCTTAACACTTCAACACTCCCTCTCATGTGTAGGCATTTTCTTCTACATGTGGAGCGGATACCAAAGGAGAGGTTATTCAAATGGGCCCAGACCAAAATCTGCTCGGATACTATATTGTGCTCTTAATATTTTATATTGGGCTACATAAGGGCTTGAACTCCCATACTAAAATGTTAAATTCTGAAGTTGGGTTTGGCTTTCACCTTTCATATATAGCTTTATTTTTTCCATCCATCAATGTCGGACTTTATATTAAACAAATTTGAACTGCTTTTGATCGGGCTTTGGACCTATACTCCGGACAAGCCAAAGCATAGGGTGAAGGATTAGGAATGGAACAGAAAGGAGCAAAGCAATCTCTTGACAATGATGCAAGTAGGTCTAAAGGGCTTACCCTCTGCACAGTTCCTCGAAGAGAAGCCAGCTCCAATTCATCAAGAGGTAAATGCCGTATCTACAACCAAACAACGAAATAAAAAAAGAATTATATTTGGTTTACAAAATCTATAAAAACTTTCTCACCTAGAGAGGGAGCAAGAAAAAACCTAATATTTGGAGCAAAAGTAGAGTTTCTCTAAAAATCACAAATTGGTAGATACCTCCAAAGTAGCAGAATGAAGTGGTTGATAACACATGTTAGCTCTTAGTTGCCCCTTCTGAAGGGTGAAAGACAACAATTTTTCACTTTGCATGTTCGCTTTGCTACTAGGTTGTAATAGACCTGCGACCTCCACTGAGAGACATTCATCAGGCCTACCGGTGGCATCCAACTGCATTACCACAAATAGCTAAAATCTCAGAACAATTCAGGTGAGATAGAGGTGCTTAAAGATATCATTCACTGCATATTCTATCCCAAGCCATATTGTACTTAAGATAGGCTAGGTGAAGGTATAATCTTCAGACAGTTTTCCAGGTAAGAAACGATGCAGGTTTGATGTTTTAATTGTTTGTAAGGTTTGGAAAATCTGAAAATTGTATCATCTAAGTTTTAGGTGCCATATACATTGATTGTATACTAGCTCATTCTTGATAACCCACTCCCCAAGTGGGAAAGACAGTATGCGGGAAACCTCAATCTATAAACAATCTGCTTTTTCTTTCTCAAGGAAAAATTACTTTTGAAAGGAAATGTTTGGCGGGCATTACCTTGATACGCTCTCGAGAAATACTCAAGAGTCCAACCATCTGAGGTGCCAGCATTAACTGATTCAGCTTGAGACCTGAGATCGATACGTCACCAATGAGACTAGGTGTATTTCCTGCATCTGACATTTTCAACTGTTGCAATTTCCTTTCAGAACCACTATTGTCACTGGTAGCATTAATCGTTCCCTGAAACTTGATCCTTCCAGTTGCTTTTAAATGTGTAGGTCTTGGAGAGTCAAAGGGATAAGACACCAAGCTGAAGAACTCAAAATTGCGCATACGTAAATCTAATTCAACTCCCTCGATAATAAATGGCATGGCATTCTTTGCACTGAACTCTACCCGGTTTAACCAATATTCATCTGGATAGCATGTTTGAACTTTTGCACACAGTTCAAAAGCTACTGATGAAGAAGAAACACTAATGTAATCATGTGAGATAATGATATCCCCTCGAGCATCACAGAATGACCCTTCAGCTTTTGGTGCCATCCACTTTATATCAAACCTCCTACATTGAACATTCGAATTGGGATTAGCCAACTCAAAGTTTAACATACATCATCCAGAATAGATGGATTGAACTTGAATGTCAAACTAATAAGCAATCAATAGTGAGAAAGGCTGAAGTAAAGATCTTACGGTTTCAAGAGGGATCCAGAAAGCTTGGTTTCTCCATTTAGATCCCCTAACCTGAGTGGCAGCGCTTGAAGGTAACCTGGTATATATCGATTCATTATCTTATCGAATGACAAGTTTCCAGAGAAATTCACATCTACGGCTGCATCATCCATCTCTCCCTGTGAAGATAAGGATTTTTTTTTACATATTACACGAAAAATGCAAATCAGAAGCACAATGATAAAGAGACAGCACCATATGACCTTCCCTCTTATGTCCAGCTAAGATAGCTAACACCATGGATGTCATGGTCAAAAAGATTATAAAACTAATTCCCAAATATAACAAAATTACAAGAAAGATGTGCTTTGGGCTTTGGAACCACAATAATGTAAATTGAAAAGTAACTGCATATCAGTGGCACAAAATAAAGAAATGGCACAATACAACTTTCCCTTTAAGTCCAGCTAAGGTAGCTAGCAGCATAGACATCATAAGATCCAAAAGGCAGGCTAAATACCTCAGGACAAATCCACACATTCCCTGCCCCTCGAATCTCACCACCATCCACCGGGCTAGCTCTAATTCCATACAAGTCAGCAACCTATCACATGCAAAGTAAACATTATAGGATTAAGAATCAATACTGACTTGATCTATTTATGGCATGAGCATAATCAGTTACCATAATAATCTTACACAGTTATCAGTGTTAAAAGTGAAATTGGCTGACAAGTACGAAAATGGAACACGGTCAAAGGCAGCCACGGCCCCAGCCTCTTTACTTTTCAACATGGCTTCAGATGCAGATGATGCAGGAAAATCAGAAGAATCTGAATGAGCTAACTTTCGTGAAACCATCCCGCTTCCTACAAATACCGGAGCATCAAGTGGACCTTGACAGTTGAACACAGCTGTTACTGAACCAGCCAACTACAATGAACAAATTAAGATATAAACATGCAATAGTTATTAGGATGAACTCATATGATATATCTAATGCATGTTTTCAATACAAAAATGCAACAAAGTCAACATACACATACCGGGAACAATAAAGGCTTCATCTTGAAAGTCTTCATTAAGGTATTTACTTCAACGCAAGGAACCTGGAGTTCATATTATAAGGGTTATTACAATTGGTAAAACTTTACTTCAACTCAGAAGCATAAACTAATAGGTGAACTGGTGGAAGGTCTGACTAATATATCAAGTGGTAGTTAACTTCTCATTATTTCAATGTGAGATACTACAACACACCTCTCACATGTAGGCCATACAACACAATGGGTTTGCATGTGGAGCAAGAATTAACACGGAGGCAACACAAAAGGGCCACATAGGCCCGAGACTGAACCAACTTTGATACAATGTGATATTTGAATATTTCTCTTACATTCATGAATAGAACTTCACAATGTACATATAGACATCAATAAAGTATTATTCATGTTTGATAATCAATATAATATAAATCTATCTGCATCTTCAACTATATTTCTATCCACATCTTTAACAAATGTATCATGTGACAATGCATCAATCTAATAGTTTATGCAGATATTGACTTTACCAAAAATGATCACAACGGCACTGCACCATTAAAGAAACATATTTTCAACAACTTTTAGACAAAGGATTTGAGATTGCTCAGGCATGTACTTCATATAGAGATCACTCAATCTAAATTGGCCATTGCCGCTTTCCAGAGAAAGTATGCATTAGATATTCTGGAGAAAACATATATATCTGATTATAGACCAATAGGCTCTCCCATGTATCTGAATACCAAGCTCACACTTGGATATGGGAGCATCTTAGATATCTCAAAAGGTAATATAGACTGGTTAGCAAGCACCATTACTTAACAAGATACCTCATTTTCAGTCAATGTTGTTAGTCAATTTCAATTCCCATGTTACGGTCATTGGCAAGCCATTATTTGGATCATACGAAAAAACTCAAGGGAAGGATTGCTATATGAGATTCGTACACAGTGTGCCGACTATTTACATTTCAATTAGGTAGGCTCGTCAAACATAAAATCTACTTCTAAGTATTGTGCCCTTGTTAGAGGAAACTTGGTGTTAGGTTTCTGAAGTACAATTAGAAAAATATTATTCTTAATGGAAACAAATTCCATACCAATGAGAGAAATTTTTTCCTAATCCACCAGGAAACACCGAAACACCCTAATTTGCTCCTAAATAACTCTCTTATTGTAAACTGAAGATTCCAATCAATGAGAACTGGAGTGAGCGTGGGCATAGAGAATTACCAAACCACGTAAATCCTTGTGTTCTGATTTTTCTCATTAAGTAATGTTTGATTTATTCCCAAAAATTGGTATCAAAGACCGGTTTAATGAATAGTGGAAGTGATTGCACCAGAAGAAAATAAAATTGGGAATTGGGATCACACCAAGATAAACGGTATAGAATTTTGTGGCTTCATGATGCAGATAGAGATTTATAAATATTAGATTAGGTTGCACAAACCTCTGTTAAGGAACAGTTGGAACTTGAGAAATGAATGGTGGAGCCATTAGATCGTCAACCACTAGGCGTGATTGGTACTGAACATTGTAGTTGCAAAGGATTTGCATATAGAGCAACCAGATGTAAAAACTGCGTTGACAATGGGAGATTTGATTGAAGTGCTGAAGTCGGATGTTGTCAAATGGCTTTAACGTGTAAGCAAATATGGGTGAATCAATTGATTCAAGGGTTGAAAATTGAATAAGTATTGCATATGAATTTGTGTGATCACCAAGCTACTCTTCATACTGCCTCCAATCTAGTGTTTCATGAGAGGACTTATTATATAGTCATGAATTGTCATTTTCTTTCGTTGGATGTATCATCACTAGCCTTGTTAGTTCAAATGAATAGCTAGAGTATATCTTCACCAAATTTCTCATGGGTCCTTTTGTATTGACTTCATTTGTAGAAAGCTTGGCACAAATGACTTGAATACCCCTCCTAAGGATGAGTGTTGAAGATGGAGATTTATAGTTGAAGATATTAGAATTATACTCTAACTTTTTTGCATATCACATAGGTATAGGACTCTAGAATCCCACATTGTGAAGTGTTATACATGAATATAAGAGAAAAATATAAATGACACAACAAAGAGGACTTGATATAAATTGAAAATACATCCATGCTACAACAAGCATATAGGATATAAGTCATAATCTATATGCATGCTATAACAAAAATGAGGATATGTTCATAGGTTGTCAAAAATATAAATCTTTCTCCATGTGGAGATGTGTGCTCACTAAGCAGGCTAATACAACAGTGAAACCGATATTACATATTTTTTTATAAGGTTAAGTTACTTCGAGACTCAAAGATAAATCTGCGAAATTAGATAGACACGCAGATGCACACACACGCAGGTAGTATAATTGAGGTCAGAAGGTATTGAAAAGATGCTAAACTATTATCATAAACATGACAATGAGAAGAAAAACTTGCATGTTGCAACTAGTGCAAAATTGGATTAGCTCTACTAGTGTAATTAGATTGAACTCAACTTTATACTGGCAAGGAGCATGACATCCATCCTACTGCTACTTTTAAACAACTATCCTAACCAATAGCATTTCCTCCACTGTTGAACTATGTCCAATACCAAGGCACAGGCTAAACTATGGAAAAAAATTTATGTAAGATTATACCTGACACATCAGGTGAAACTCTCCTTCCTCGGGATGAATGCCGAAATCTCCAGAAGCTTCTAAAGGGACACTGCCAAACCAGCCACTAGTATTGTGTAAGAATATGCGTTGACCACGGAAACATAAACTTGCTGAAACATCCTGCATAAAAGGCAGAGGTATCCAAGTCAGAAAAAAAGGGTTAACTTGATGATTTGAAGTCAATATGATGAACAAAAAAAACATGGTGTTGAAAAACTCGACACTGCCTTGAATCATTGCATCAAGAATCATAATGGAACATTTAGAGAAATTTCATTGTTAATAAAGCAAAACACAAAGAGGGGGAACAAAACAAAATGAGAAAAGATTAATGTTCAAGCTATTGAAGCATTGGGTGACTTTACATGTGGCTTAATAAAAACAATAATAATAAGCCATACAAGAACAAAAGCTAATTACATCCTATGCCACTTGTTTATACTAAGTATCAAGCTACAACAACCAAGCATCTCACTAAACTCAATCGGAGTTCACTACATGAATCCTTTACCAAAACACTTTGAAACTGTATTCTCCTTTTCCACTCCATCATATCTAGTGTTACATCATCGTTAAGTCTAGTATTTTCATGTCTTTTGTACTGTATCTTTCCTGGTTAATTTGCATCACCCTTTAGTTCTTTTAGTTTATCATCATTGAATTCTCTTGCCCAATGTTATTAATGGCCACGGCGCATGGTGTGCACATTTTGAAAATAAAGCCAAAATAAAAATTAGAATAAGTATATTTTTCACATATTTGAAAGATAACCAAGTCAGATCTTTTGTTTACACATCTACAAATGAAACAAAGCAATTGATAAAATTACCAAGTCATAGTGACATAAATACCTAAATCACGTTAATTGAAAAAAGAACACATGAATATGCAATCGATATGACATAGTTATATATATAATAATAAATTGTTATTATAAGCTTATAACTTTGTATATATCACAAAGAAAGAATTTTAACATGATATGCTATGCATGTATGTATCGAGCTGCACCTTGTGTGTGATATTGATAACTATTCTCTTACCCTACCAAACGAGGTTGTTAATCTCCCTACATTGGACATGACCAAACCACAATAGGCAGTTTTTCCTCATCTCATCTTCAAACTAAGCAACTCTAACATTAGCATGATTAACTTCATCCCTAGTTTTACCACACAATCACCAAAGCATTCTTACCTTCATTACCTCAGTCTTGAGAATTATTACATTAGAGTCCAGTTAGAGTCCAAAATTTAGTGTCATTTAACATAACTAGTTGTACTGACGTCCTATGTAATTTATTCTACAATTTTAGAAAAGTTGTTTTAACACCCACGCCCATGCCCACGCCCACCCCCACTATCATACAAGCTAAATTTACGCTCCACATATTCCATACTTTTGCAAGTTTACAAAAACCTCCTTCCCACCCATTGTCACTTATACCATCATACTTGCTAAACTTACGCTCCACATATTCCATACTTTTACAAGTTCATAAATATCTCCTTCTGCCTTTTTAGTTACAAGCTTGTTATAGATAATTGTATGTTTTAAACCTATTTTCACTTAGCTCATTGGTTATTTTTTTTCCATGATATGTTATATTGGATTAATGTCACCAATAATACACACACTTTGACTTGATATCTAATTTGGTATACAAAACTTCAACAACAAAAACTAGTAAATGAACATTCAATTTGTACCCTATTTCATACACATCATTAAACGGAACTATGAAAGTTCATGTACTAAATGATTTATTATATTTTATTTTGTCTTGTACCAAATTGGGTATCAAGCCAAAGTTCCCATACCATTAGTGATAGTAGTCTCAATTTTCACTATTATTTAAGTGTCACATGACTCACGTCAACAAGTTAATGGCATCGTCGGTCTCATTTGACGGTGTGTACCAAATTGAGTCCATATACTAAATTAATTTTATTTAAGCTTCGCGTTTCAAATTGAATATCAGGTCAAAGTTCATGTACCATTTGATTACATTAATCCTTTTTCATTTCTTTTTTTGAGAATTAATCCTAGTTTGTTATCTATAGGTATTTTCAATTCTAACATTGTGTAATCTTCTATAACACTCTTCTCCATCATTACATTATGCACCTCCTTGTTCCACTACCAATCCTCCTTTACCTATAGGCCTTACTCTTTTAGATTGTCCAAACACCTCTCATGTTATTAGGTAGTCATTCCAAGATAGTAACAAATTTGCAGGTGAGATTCATCTTACAGCAGTTTTACATTCTGCAGACCATTCAGCTTGTGAAAACAAAATGAAAAAAAATGCATCTTTATACATACATATACCACAACCATCTTTCGAGTAATGGCAAGGGCATAGGAACAGATTCCTCCCACCGCCAACTCAAACTGGTAAGTTATACACCAATAACTAAGGAGACTAAGATACAGATATTGCTAGCATTCAGAATTAAATCAAGCAATTTCCACTAAGCATTTCCGAACTTCTTTTTCTTTGTTTTTTCCTTCTATTACAGCTGATCAAAGTAGCCTCCGTCATGCACTTCTTTACTTTTAAGTTGAACTTATCACATGCGTTAAATTTACTTTTAAGATTATTTTACTACATATATTTTATAACCTTGTGTTATGAATAATAAAACTACTGAGAACAAGTATCTTCTCCAAGCGAAAATGTACAAACACTGAAGGCTCGACGTGCCCATTTATATATGTTGGGAAAGACACTTCAGCTAGAAGGTTGAATAAACATTATCTAACTTTTTAATCACGTAGATCATATAACCTGAGAATATAGCACTGAAATATCATTCGCATCGAGATCTCATATCCCACAAACTCAATGAATCTTGTGCAACTGTGTAAACATGTGAAAGGTTGAAACACTACAAAGCCACATATACATACCCTAAACACCTTTTGATTACATAACCTCGAAACAACCTGGGAACAAACTGTACTTCATGAAAACTAGGATGGTTGCTGAAGGTAAACTGATATTTGTATTAGAATCTACCACCTAAAAGGATACTCTTTTAACTAGCAAAATAGGAAACTAAAACAGATAGAGTCTGCCACATGAAAAGAATATTTCCAATTCTATACTGGAGAAGAAAAGCATTTATGAGTTCAAGAAACTAGGACATACAGAAAATGAAGATGGAGCATCTAATATTTGAAACGCCAGCCCTGTCACATCCAGCTGTCCATGGAGATTAGGAAATGTTTCTCCCCTTGACATGCACAAATGGACCTGCAAAAAATAGTAGGAGATAAATTCCAGACCACAAAACCAAATTGAAGTAGCAGTGGAGTAATTAGCAACTCAAGACAATTACAAGTAACATCAATTTAAGTTAAGATTGTAAAATATATAGCCAAATGACATCCACATGAAAGTCAAACCCCAGATCCACTTTCTTATGATCTAACTATATCTTATACAAAAAATATGTTGTCTAACAAAATAGATCACAAAAGACAGTGATAAAAATCCATAACAGAAATAAGTTTGGCACCTAAGTCAAGTCGATACTCAGTAAAACAATTCTAATGAAAATAAATGCATGAATTACTCTAGAAATATTCTAGTTTGATTTTAGAGCCCAAATGAGAAGAGAATCAAATTGAAGTTAGGTAAGCACCTCACCAGTGGCTCTCCCTTTCAACCATGTGATTGGAATTTCTAAAATTCTTTCGAAAAGCTGCAAGGACAAAACAATACATGAAGAATATTAACAATTTGTTTATAACAGACAGCAATGAATTAGCAATTTCTATGTCTTATCACATTGTCCATAATAGCATACCGGAACAAAGAGGTTTGCCATTTTTAAGTTGGCATGCCACTTCTGTTCAACAGTGTCAACAAAGACATCAGCAGACAACCAACCACCATCTTCAGACATTTGATCTGATCTCCACATCTTGCAATTGCCACTCAGTTGTACATATACACGACCATAATGATTTTGGAACTTCACATGTCCATTGACATTCTCCATCACTCTATACAGAGGTTATTACAGTCATAAATGCTAGAACAAAACCATGTTTGAATTTTTTTTTGTATGAAACTTGCAGCATAGCTGGTGACAGCATATCAACCACAATGAGCCAACATTTTATATGTAATCTAAACTGACAATCCATTACTATAACAACAATATTAAGTGCAAAACATATTTTTCTAACCACTCCACAATCTTCTTAAAGGTAATTATTAGGAAGAAATAATAAACTTAAAAATTAAAAGCAAGAAAGCTATAGTTGTGTTTAGCGCTATTAATGTTTTTGCTTTTTAAAATTTAAAACTATTTTTTAGTGTTGTTGAGTTAAACAGGATTTTAAAATATAACAAAAATGATTGATATATTTGCAATAACAACAAATTTCCTCTCACCTAGGCTCCCTGTCACCATATGCGAGTAGCATCAGTGTTCCACCTTTAAAATGTACTGAATCCAGCGTAACAGGAAGCATCCTCTGAATCCCTTCACTCTGCACTAAATTTACCCCATCAGCAGGTTCTGTAGCAATATCATCAACCATTGGACTCGTGCCTGACTTTAGCTTTTGAATTGGACCCGCAAAAAGGTACAATAGCATCTCTTCAACAATTCCAGAAAACGAGGGTGAGCCAGAATTGAAACTCACAGGCCACAAAGGAACTGAATGATGCATTGAAAGCCATTTCTCAAGTTTTGTGAAAGTTGCAAGTTGGGATGTGTGATCCTTTATACTCTCAGGCACACCATTAGCATTTGTGTGCTTATTTACGGCACCAACACCTAAATCCTTCTTGTCTAAATTAACGCAATCAAATTTAGCAGCTCCCGTAACATCGTTACCAGATGGGAACTGTTTGCAGAAATTTGGAATTCCCTTTAGTCTGCCTACTGTCATAAGAAATGGATCGCGTATGAAATCAAAACCATTAACATTTCTGTTTACTGTAGGAGGCTGGACCAATGATTCTTCATGTTGTTTCTCAATCTGGTTAAGACCGTTTATATGTTCTCCACGACCATTAGTCGAAATGCCAACATTAGTATCACTCTCATCTTTCATAAAATTGGCATCAACATTCATACCAACATAATGTTCAGATGACTCTGAAGGATTACACTTGTCTGGTAAGAATCCCTGGAAATATGCAAGTGCTGCCACTGCACTACGCTCAAGGATTCTCTTTTTAGCTGGAATACCAGCTACAGAAGTTTTTCTATCATTTGCCTTCCTCTTAAATTTGAGCTTTTTAGGCCCATTTATTACTCTGGACCAGAACTTCAATCCCGAACCAGGAATTTTTACACCAAATGCTTTTTCTATATCTGCATGCTTCATGTCATAATCAATACCAGTATCCATGCAATGATGATCCCTCCAGTGCATCTTCTCATCCATGCATAAAAAGGATTCCGAACCCCTTGAAGGTTCCTTCACCGAATCTTCCTCAGCTGGACTGGAACCTTTCTCAGAAACAATGTAACCCATCTGTGAAGCTTCCCTAGCAGCAGCATCCCTTTCATTGGCCCAGCGAGCTGCTGCTTCCTCTCTAGCAATCCTCCTGGTTTTCGTACGATAATCAATCCCTTCTTCAGCTGACAAGTGCCTACGTATTCCCCCATCAGAATAGGGTATCCCCAACCAAGTATAATCTATCTTTTGCACAACCAACAAGCTTGGATGAGACAACACTGCGTCGATTACAATTTTTCCCCTCCTCAGACTCGCAAAAGGACAGACACGAAGTTTGACTGTGGGGACCTCACCACAAGAAAATTCTTCATTATGAGGCCCCACCGAGCATGACTCCAATGTAATGCTCAGAGGAGAAATTCTTCGAATCTTTCCAAAATCAAGCTCACGATGAAGATGTTCACTAAGAACAGAACAGACTGAAGGCAAAAGCTTGGCTTCGACAAAACTTTTGGCTTTTGTCTGTCCATACCAGACCAGTAAGCACACTCCTGATATCACAGCTGCAAAAACAGAGCATCTAACCAAAAATAGGCCCTCCTTTAGCAAAGGATCCAAAGACCTCATCAAAGCCTTGCCTTGAAGAAAGGGTTCCTTTACACAATTCACCTCCAGCCCCGCTCTCGAGCCAAATTTAAGCCTTAACAGCTCCACGCTTCTCCCACAAAAATGTGAGAATCTAATGGCTTGTGATATCCAAGGGTTTTGCTTTTCAGATACACACTTGCGAATAATCTTTTTTGTTGCTCGCCGTCTGTCCAGATTAACATTGTTCCTTCCATTAACAGAGCTTAGAAGCTGAATCCCAAGAAATGGGCTGTGAAGATTTATGCTCATTCTAATATTTTATATGCTTCCAATAAACGTCAATTCATCAGCTGGGGACCAAGAATTTGCTCTCAGTCCCCCTAAATTATAAGAATGTTACAAACCAAATCAGCATCCAACTCCTGTTAAGAATGAGAGCACAAAACACTTTTCAGTTGACTACGTAATCCAACTAAAAAAAACAAACAAAATGCTCTACTAGAACCAAACCCTACAAAATATTGATCAGTTCGATGCCACAACAAAATACTGAAATAATACTTCCAATATATGTTAATAGTACATGCCTGAGCAGTACACATACAACTGCAGAGACAGTTCGGGAGTTTAATATGTAGCAGAACATACCAGAGTGGATTAGAGCCAAGAGGATAGAAGAGGAGAGAGGAAGCAGCACCAGCATTCAACCTTCATTGTTTCAAAACAGTTTAGCAGGACGCCCCAACCCCAAGCCAAATATGATTAACTGGAATGAGAAAATTTACCTGAAAAAGGAAAATTGCCAAAAGAAAACCTAGTCTCCTTGTCTCTATATGAAAAAAATGGAATTCAATTTCATTGAAACCAGTGCCAAAGACACTCGTGAAAATATAGTACAGAGCGTGAGATACTAGTGTTACAGTCTATGACTAGTAATTACGGATTACTACCAAACATAATGTCACAAAATAGAGAAACACGAAACTACGCCTATGCATTTCCATAGCAATTAGACCTCATATGTTTCCATCCCACTAAATGTAGACTCGCTGCTCGCACAGTTAGCTATTAAAGTAAATCAACAAATTTACCCTCAAAATAACATTAACAAGAAAAGACATCATGACATATGAAGATGAGAAGAACACATATTAAATCCCAAAACAGAAAGTACAAGAACGTGAACAAAAAACAAAACACAGGCAAAAAAAAAGGATGATTACAGTTTTAGGGTCTCATAACACATAACTACACTTTTTAAGGACTGACACATGACTACTCTATGCTTTGTCTCTATTTGTTATAAACTAACTCAGTTTAATGGCCGTACAAAGAAAAATTACCCCCAAATAAATAATAAAATAAAGCTTCAAGCTTTTAAATATCCTATGACAGGAAACTTCTTCAAAGTTTCAAAATGTCAGCACCAAATTAGAGTTTTGAACATCAAGCACAATTTCAAACAAACTTACAATTTTCACACAAATTCTTACAACAAAATAACACAGAATTCTTGAAGCAAAGAAATAGAAATTTGTTAAATGAT
The DNA here is from genome assembly GCA_036897465.1 of Pelargonium australe. Classification (NCBI taxonomy): domain Eukaryota; kingdom Viridiplantae; phylum Streptophyta; class Magnoliopsida; order Geraniales; family Geraniaceae; genus Pelargonium; species Pelargonium australe. Next base: position 3,178 of record JAYMTH010000849.1, on the reverse strand, counting down.
ACCAAATATACAAAATTTAACACCCAAATACAAAATCACCACATCATCAACCACCAAAATGAGAAAAAACCCCAAAACAAAATACTGAGATTACAACAACAAAAATGGCGTTGCTCAGTATAAATCAGACCTCATTTTCAAATCTTAGGTCTACAAAACACCCGAATTAAAAATTAACGCATGATAAACCACCGAAATGAGAGAAAGAAAAACAGAGAACAAAAATGATAGTGCAGTTCATTGCTACTCACTGCTCCAGCTACGAGGTTAACGACCTGCTCAATATCATGGCTCTTGCTCGGCAAGGAAATCTTGTAGGTCGTCTCCGGTGATGAAGAGGCCCGCGACACAGTGAGGGCGTGAGACGATGCTGTTGGGCTCGGCTTAGGCTTGCAGTGACACTGCTGAGGTGAGTGAATTGCTCCAGTAATTGTCTCCGGCTTGGAAAGGAAGGGGTGCAAATAGGAAGAGGTCACGGTGGCGATGCTTGGCTCCGGGATGGTGCTGGGCGGCGGTACTGTCTTAACCAGCCATTGTTTGGAAGAGAAGAAGAAAAGTGAAACGGGAATAAGAGGAACCGTGAGAGAGAGGGAGAGTGGCAATGGGTTAGATTGAGATTCAGTTTGGGTATTTTAGGAATTATAAAATTAATAGACTCACTTGCATTGTTACTAGGAGTGTTAACAAAACGGCTTAACCTCCCGTTAGACCGCCTATTGAACCGCTGTCCCAACCATCCGTAACAGGTCACATTTCAAATGGTCTCAAACCGCCACACTAACGGTTGGGGAACGGTTCTTGAAGTCACGAACTGCATTTGACCCGTCCCGCCCCGCCCGCCTAGTTGTACTAATTAAACTCTAGTACTCCTTCCGTCCCAAAATGAGTGTCTTGTTTCCCTTGCATTTTTGTCACAAAATGAGTGTCTTGTTTTCATTTCTAGTAAGTTAGTTATGCATGAATTGTCAATAATATTCTTATAAAAAGTTAGTTAGAATCTCTCAACACATGATCATGAGGATACAATAGTAAATATACCACATTAACTAATTTCTCCTTAATTTTCCTCAAAATAGAAAGGAGTACATTCATTTTGGAACGGTGAGAGTATTATTTTTTGGTCTATAAAGTTGAGGAGTAATAAAAGATGCGGCTTAGTTTGTAGAGATGATAAATTCACACTCGAAATAGATAAATTCACTCATGTTATATTAATAGAACATAAATAACCCTAATAACAATTAAAATTTGCTATCTTTTATGTTTTTTATTTCTTAATCAATGGGTCCCACTATATTCATATACCCATAAAAAAATAGAACACAAAAAATTAAGAATTTATTACCTCAAGTCAAACGATAACAAAAACTATAAAAAGAAGGATATAGTACCACATGAGCCCTGAAGTATTATGAGTTTTCTGTTCGGGTCCTCAAACTATGACTTGTTCCGCTGGAGTCATACTTCACTGCTTTTTGTTCTCGCAAAGAACATTCCTTTAAATTACTAACTGAATTCGTACAAACTAACTTACTCCATTAAATTTAAAGAAAAAAATAATTGATCACACATGCATTTTACAAATTTGCCCTTTCCTTCTTCTTCTTCTTCTTCTTCTTCTTCTTCTTCTTCTTCTTCTTCTTCTCTCTCTCTATTGTTATTGTAACCTCCACTTCACCAGATCTGATGAAACAATCTCCACTTCACCAGATCTGATGAAGCATCCTCCATTTCACCCAATTTATAACCGCCGAACCCGCATCCACTTCACCAAATCTATCTCCCTAGAACCCAAGCACTTGTCCTCAAACCCATACTTTCGACTGTCGAACCTAGGATCGTGTGGCAGTACTCCGGCGCTTCGATCGTCCTCGAACTCAGATATGATGAATCAACAACGACAAGATCCTCCATCTTCCTCTTCTTCTCTAGTGAGCAGCAGTCATCGACGAGCACGACTTCGTCTTCTCTGGCGTGATGCAAGTCCTACCATCAAGCACACCACCGTCCAGTAACCACCTACGAGCTCCAACGTCTTCTTAGATCTGCACCACCATTAAGCTCCAACGAAGATGCATGGTTGTCTCTCATGGCTTCTTCGACGAGCAAATCTGGCTGGCTTTGAGCACGAGGACGGCGACAAAATCCGAGTGATGGTGTTGCGGGTGTTCGATATGCACATGATCTGGGGTTTTGATGTTGGTATGTTGGGGCTGGGTGTTAATTTTATAATATTTTATGAGATAAAGGTGAAATTTTATTTTTAACTGCTGGAAAACTCATATTTGTAACTGGAAAGTTCCTAAATTTTTGCAAGAATATACATATTGGTGCCGAAATATTCAAAGATTTGAAGTTTCTGACACCAGAATCTTCATTGTTCTTTGTTGTTCTTGAATATGTGATGATCAATGGTAAAACAGTAAAAACACATTTTTAATTATTCATTTGTAATTAATTTTAACACCGCTAGTTAATTATACAGATTTTGTTAGTAACTTGACAAAATGTCATTCACGAGAACAAAAATCAGTGAAGTATAACCCCAGTGGAACAAGTCATAGTTTGAGGACCCGAGCGGAACACTCCTGATACTTCAAGGACCCTTGGGGTACTTTTTCCTAAAAAGAATTGGATGGTTGAAAACCAACTCACCCAATCAATCCTGACATATAGACCGATGACTTAATTAACTCGTGAGTCACTCGGTTCACAAACCAACTCACAAACGAAAATATTAAGCTACCAAACTTAGCCACACTAGCTAAAACATCCTAAATAATCAAACCAAAGTCACTGAAATCCTCCCTATCAGCCTAAATAATCAATTTGAAGGTATTCCAACCTATCACCACCACTTGATGGACTATTCCAACCCATCACCACCACCAAGTCTGCCATATGATTTGAAATCAAACTCAAATTTGATTTGAAGGCTCCGACTGAACCATCTCTTTCTCATTCCCAGAAACCGGCATTACTGTCACAGACCTTTTAGTTCCCTACGCAAACAACAATATTTAAAAAAAAACACCATATGTCTTTGCCGTCGCCACCATGCAAATCCTAACAACATCTTAACTTGCTGTTAAAATAAGAATTTATTGTCTTAGTGAATCTACTATTTGGAGGGAGAGAGAGAGAGAGAGAGAGAGAGAGAGAGAGAGAGAGAGAGAGA
>JAYMTH010000848.1:0-17536 GCA_036897465.1 Pelargonium australe | reverse complement strand
TATACATTTTACCCTATATATATTATTATTATTTTTTAAATTTTATTGAGATTGAATTAGTAGTAGGTAAAGGTTCATCACCACATGCAAGAAACATTATAATTTGTGTTAAGAATAATTTAGAAATAATAATAAATAAGGAGGTGAAAAGAAAAGAAAAAGACAAGAATCTTAAGCTTGATTGCTTTGTCCTCTAATGGATCTGTTTGTTTGAGAGCCAAAAAGCTGTGACAGATGGTCACCTATTACTGAATATATATAGTGCAGATAAGGTGTCTCCATTTTTAATACTCCGTACTAATTTTATTTTTCATTGAAATAAACAATATCTTGTAAGAAGTTGTTTCAGTAAAACTAAGGGTCTCATAGTTTTAGTCTCGGAAAATGCAGATGAGTTAAAATATGGTAAGAAGAGCTTTGCTATCCTTGTGGTCATACTCGACTCGAATGTGAATTGGTCAAAATGTAATATGCTATAAATGTGCTAATTCCGTACTAATCGCGTACCTGTTTCAAAAATCTCATGGTTTAAAAAAAAAAACATCCCTATATGTTTTGTTAATGGTGGTTGTGTCTGCTTGCTAAATGGTAATGGTATTGTCACTCACAGCACGTTTGATTCTTCTTCTTTTCTTATTAATTATACATAAAGTAGCATTTTTATTACAACGTAGCTGATATCTTTACTCAAAGATGGAGAAATTGCAGCCGACAATCGTAATTTATTGACTTAAAGTATATGAGTTGCTAGAATTTTTACAAACAAAAAATCTATTTTTAATTTTCTTTTAAAATGTTTATTTTGCCCTTGTATTTAATGTTTTGTGTTTTTCAATTGTTCTTAATTAAACCTAAAACTCAGTTGATTCAATTTCACATAAATGTAGTTCAAAAACAAACCGAACAAATTTGATTCCATTTTCTCTCGTGAATCAAATTCAAAATCAAACTCAATAAATCCAACAATTTTGATTCAAAATCGAACATAATTTTTTTATTCATTTTCCTACAAGACCAAATAAACCCATGGGTTTTGTGGGCCAAGTTGATGGATTGTGGGTTGTTCGTACGCATGGCCCAAGAAATTGGGTTATGGAATATTGATGGGCTGACCAGTGGGAGAAGGAAGCAGCTGGGCTGCATCGTGAAGCGACGGCCCATGACCAAGAGTGCCTCCGGATGGGCCTGGATCGAACTAGTTGATGCTGGAGGCCCGATTCAGCTTTTAGCAATTTATCGATATCTCACTCGAGTAGACTTTCGAACTTTTTTCGTTCATAAGTTACTCAGGTTTGACGCCCTGGTCAATACATTTTCTTTTTCGGATTGATTTACGTCTTTAAGGGGTTGATCCATCGAGGTGAAGGGTTCTATTGATGCTGAGCCCGTACGTACCTCTTTCACTTACCGAAATGACTGAAAACTATCTTATTCGTTTGGTGACAAAAGCAGAGCTTAAGGCACTTTGGAATTGATTCACCCCAACGAGTTTCACTACCATCTTTGTTATGGGAAGGAAGATCGTCTCATGTGTAGCAAAGTTACCTTGTGCACGACCTACTTCTCTACGGGTCTCACACTACGTTAACAGAACTAAGGTCACCCTAGTGATGCTGAACCCGTACCTCTTTCACTTACCGAAATAACTGAAAATTATCTTATTCGTCTAGTAACAAAAGCAAAGCTTATGGCACTTTGGAATTGATTGACCCCAACGAGTTTCGCTACCATCTTGTTATGGGAAGGAAGATCGTCTCATGCGTAGCGAAGTTACCATGTGCACGACCTACTTTTCTGCGGGTCTCACACTACGTTAACAGATACAAGGTCATCCTAGCGTGTGAGATCACTTGGGCCAGGTAATCTCACACGCTAACAATCATGAATTCATTAATTTGCAGGACACTAATCGTGGACAAAAGAAATAACCTAACAAGGGTAGACTTAATGCTTGCAAGTTGAATCTAAACAAAAAAAAATATCAATTCTACCAATTTTCTGATCGAATTTACCGGACAAAAATACATATATAATCGAATTCGCGAAAATCAACACATCTTTTTATTATTATTATTATATGTCAATGAAATTAAGGAGTGACTGGTTTTTACACTCAGCTCAGCCGTACAAACTATTCCACTCTTAGTTACCAATACAACCTAAACAGTCTGCATTAGCAAACCACCTAATTGCAGCTCCACTATGTAAAATCATTTGAAAAACAAAATAAATAAAAGGGAAAACAAAATTGCAACTCATAACCAACCTGAGACCATAAAGAATACCAAAAAGATGAAATAAAACCTAGGCATTCAAAAACCAGGGGATGGATAAATAGACGAAACCGGGCTTCTTGGGAGCAGAAGCAGCAGCTAAAAATGCACTGATGCTGTCCCTTTCCCTCCTAACAATTCAATCCCCCACTGCAGGAACAAACAAGGAAGTGAAATTAGAATGATCCCCAGTTCTGATCCATCGCATTAAAACGACAATGTAACAAGGCTAGAATTATTTTACAGGTTTCCGAGCAGGCTTTCTTCCACCTGCAACCAAGACTGCAGGGTGCTGAAGAAAAAGTAATGGCACCGAGCGTGCGAGAATGACACTCAGAATAAATGAAGGGCCATCTTCTGCTTGTTCTGTTTCCATTTAGGCATTTTATAGAAAGCACCTTTTTCCATCCCAAATTTCTCTCTGAACTCCTCCAATGACAGATAAGTCTGCATGGAAGGATCAACAACTTATCAAAACGTCTTTATTTGCATAAACCTAAAATGGCACACACTTTTCCGGCTAATTACCTCTCGCTTTGTCACATCAATCTCTGTGACAGGATCTTCTGAATTTGTCTGAAGACGATCATATGGATATACTGGAAGCCCTTCGTCGTCATCTGCTTCACCCTCTTTGACGTCTTCTTCTATAGTGAGGGATTCTAGTCTGCTACTAATAAACTTTTCCTTTGAGTCTGTCTCTGGCCCAGAATTAGTTATAGGCAAGCTCACAGCACCTGTGATAGGAAAGAGGCATTTCAATAATTTTTAAGAGAATAGGGTATGATAGTAATTTAAGTGCTCACAAAAGAATAAAAATGCATGCCTCTAAGAGATCTGGGCATAAGTTTTTGCTGTGTTGGTTTCTCAAAAGTAGCAGTAAGCGCTGCTATAGCAGCAGATTTGGATGCCAATTTATCATCTGGTGTCGAGGATTTTGGATAGAGCTTTCTAACACTTGGAGGTGGAGTTGACAGATTCCTAGGATTATTGTTCTCAAAAGTAGCAGCTAGTGCATTAAATGCTGGAGACCGACCCCTCATACGTACTCGATCAGGGCTAAAAGACATACTCCTGGAGCGTTGCGATTTGTCTTGGACACCAGATCTTCCTCCGTAAGATGCAGTTACTCTTCGTTTGGGTTTCTGACGAAGAATCATATATCTCTTATCAAAGTATTCAAAATTGCAGCAAAACATTCATGTAAGGAGATAGATTATGTTTCAATATTGGAAGGAAAACACAAATATAAAAGGTAACAGGTTTTCTAGACCGAACTAATTCTTCCTCCCTTGACATAAGACAATCCAAAAAGAGCCTGCCTGCTCCAGAATTAAATTTCCCTAACCATATATCAAGTGGTTCACAGCATGAAGTATATGAATTTTGTTATAAAAGAAGAGATAAAAAAAACACGAGAAGAATATTTCATTAAATCTATTGAAATATTCCCTTTTTTCTATGACGAAACCAAGGAACAATATCCTTGGGTCTACTGCTAAAAGGAACCTTAGAGAGAAAGCAGTATGAACAATGTTGCACAAGTTGAACACATTACTAAAGCGAGTGACCCAAGACTAATGCCAGTGAACAAAGTAATCAGAAGTGACCAAAATAGACTTACTTCTATAGCTGGAGTGCCTCCAGTTTTCACTATTGTAAGCCTCCTTTGGAATGAGTTACCAAGCATCTGTTCCCACACAAAAGCATTCAGATCCCAAACAAAGATTTACAATTGCAGCAATCTCTAATAATTATATTAAGTCACTTACAGCAGGTTTTGCAGAGTCCCATGTAGAGAAGAAGCGTGTGAAGAAAGGTGGTTCACTCCCTTCCATTATAATGTATGTTGGAGTTTCATGAGATAACTGTTCTAGAAGAAAATCATGCTCCAGAAATTTCTGTTGATAGTGAGAAAAAAGAGTGAAGATCTCACTGAAAAGTATATCCGAGTCTGACAGATACTCGTTATAATCATGGGATGAACAGAAGTAATCAGAAGGTTGATTACTATTTAATAAAGGTCAAGATAGCAAGCCAAGTTGCATTAATTAAGAAATAAAATCTGTATAAGCTGTACTTGTAACTTTTTTTGACCTGGACCATCATATGCCAGAAAGATACGATGTTGTAATACTATGGAAATTATTGCTTCCGGCCAAAGCCCGATCAATCATACCTCTCCTATGGATAAAGCATTCATCTTGTTCTTAGAGTCCACCTGTTGCCCAACCCAGACAAAAATATCTGAGTGACAATCCAGGATGAATATATCTTCCGTCATCAGATCATCCTGGGTAAAACAGTAAACCTCTTTCACCTGCAATCAAAATATACCATTAAAAATTATAACTTGCAAAATATACTTTGGAATGTTGATAAGTTGAACAAAAAATCATCAATATATTCAATTTCAAGAAAGTCTTATGATATCATACAATTCAATCCATCACTAAATATCTTATGGGAATATGGGATTGGTCAAGGATAGAAATAAAAAGGAGACGGATTATGAAAATGGCTGTTTTGTGTTTGTGTGTGTAAGCATAAAGCTTAACTCGTGTTGTAAAGTAAAAATAATAAACAAGATCATGATACACACCTTCAGATTTCCTGTAGATCAACATGTGTGGTGGCAGTAATCAAAACAATGCAATAAGAAACAGCAATCAAATGTTAATAATCTAAACAAAACATAAGACTGTAAATTTGAAATATGTATAAGAGACATTTTTAGCTAACAGATACAGATATCAATACCTTTTGAGAAACTACAAGAGAATAGGTGTGGATCTCTTTCAGCTTCCCTTGCAATCTTTTCTTTGGGGTGTTCTTTTTTACCTCCTAATAGATCCCAGAATTGTTCAATTTCTGTACCTTCCTTCTGGTGTCTGGACTGTAAATTTGGCTGCAAAAAATAGGAAGGCATATGAGAACAAGTACAAAGAAAACCGATCATGCATAGATAATAATAATCAACATCTAATGCGGCATTGAACAAATAATTTATGGAAACTTTAGGTCCATATAAATTGATCATCCCAATTGGGTTTTGACATAATTGCCAGTTGCTTGGGAGTTAGGACAATACTTGGTACAACACATAACAATTTACAAGTCAATCTTTCTTGCTGTTCTGTCCACTATAGACATCTTACAGAACAATCTAATGACAAATTGCACAAGCTGGATGAATTATCTAACAAAAATACAAAATAGAAAGCATTTATACAATAAAAAGTCCCTCATTGGATAAATATAAAATAAATGACCTACATGTAATATTGTGAGCCAAACCCTACTAATAAGGTTGACTGCTTGGTATGTAGCCCAATATTAAAATTTTAACATGGTCCTCGTTATGAAAAATATGTTAAAATTCCAGTAAAGGAAAGAAGTCGACCTCACATGAGAGGACATACAAAAGTTTGCTTAAACTTGTAAAAAATAACTGTGAGAGGACGTGCAAGAATATGCTTTAGCTTTTAGTTGATTTAAAAGGCCCAAGATTGGGAGTGGTGAAGTTATAAAAGTGATCACAAAGTCCCGCACTGGAAAAGTATGAGGGTAATGAGTTGGGGATCTGTTAGAGTATGCTTAAGCTTTTAGTTCATGTAAAATGCCCTCAATTAGGTAGACCTAAAATTTCAGTACAAGGAAAGTGGAACTCACGTGAGGGGACGTGCTAGAGTATGCTTAAACTTTTAGTTTATTTTAATGGCCCTCGATTGAGGGTGATGAAGTGATAAAAGTGGTGACCACAAAGTCCCACATTAGAAAAAATGATCTGAGGATGTGTTACAGTATGCTTAAGCTTTTAGTTGATTTCAAAGGCCCTCAACTGCAAGTGATAAAAATGGTAATCACAAAATCCCACATAGGAAAACCTACTAACAAGGATATCCTTAAGTATAGTGGAAGCCAATGCCTTTGTATGTAGCCTAATACCAGAATTTAACAATTTATATAGCATATCGGACCTTTATCACATCCAGCTGCCTCTCAACAAGTTCTTGATCCTCTGTTGTTGTGAGACTTCCCGACCATGTGAAGACAGTGGAATCACTATGTAATATGTAGCAGTATGATGAATTTAAAGATGTTGCAACCTGATCGCAGTGGATTAGAGGGGAAAAGATAAAGAAACATATGTTATTGTCGTATTATGCCCAAAACAAGTGAACACTAACAAATATACAAAAAAAGTAACAAGAACATCAACTACTATGTCTATCTCAAATATAAGGGTAGTGCCATGTTCTATACTGTAGATCAGGTCCCAAAATAAAAAATAAAAAATAATAATTCATTACAACTTACCAGCAGAACATGTGTATATTGTTCTTTTTATAAGCCAATGGATAAGGGCATTAATAATGTATTGCGGTTAAAATGTGTTGGAGTAGAAAAAATTCTTGACCTGGAAGATGTAATATATTATGCTTCTTTGGTCTTTTAGCTGTTTGGTAGATACTGAGAAGATAGGAAAGAAATATGTTCTAGATTGTAAAAGATGTCACAGCTCTTACAGGGAAGGTGTCAGACCAAGGGTAACTCGATTTGAGAAGTGAATCTGTTGATTTCTACTACAATAACCAAGCTACTTCAGGTGAATTTTTGAAATGAAAATTTATCTTTTTGAGAATACAGAGATCTATGACAGCAGGCCATTTGAAGGCAAGTAGACTCTGATAGGTTGATGATCATTGAAAGCCTACTGAAGCTATCCATTTCCAAACTACATTTCTCCTTATTTATTCTTATTCACCAACATGGAGAATCGCATCTAAAATAGAGGATGGTAAAAGGAAACGACCAAAATAATCTACATATCTATTCCTGTTCGTAACAATTGGATAAATATAGAAAATAAGTAAATACTAGTTACAAACAAACTGCAGCTTTGTTTCAGAATTAAGAATGTTGACATAACCAAGCAAACAGAAAAAAACAAGTGTTTGTGCGCGCGCGTCCATATATGCTTGAGAGTAACTGAAAGCATAACGTACCGGTTCAACTTGAATGGCTTGCATGTTATCAGGTCCAGAACCCTGAACGCGAAATAGTGCGAGACCATCTTCATTATATGTCTCATCAGGAAGTTCGTTTTCTGCAATGTAGTTCTTGTAACCATCGCTAAGACCACCCTGATAGAGTTCACACAAATTAATTCGCCATTATTGTATAACACTATAACATTGTTAACTAAATCGTAGGATTTCATAATAATTCGAACCTTGAAAACAATAAGGCTCTGCAAGATCAAGAAGAACTGAACTGGTTCACTCCCTTCATAAATACGAGCCTGGATAATAGGAAAAGAAGTATTATCAATAGAATGAATGGAAAGATTTTCAAATCAATGAAAATAGAAATAACAGATAAATAACAAATACCTGTACGGGCAGAAACTTTTGTGACTCCACCATCTTGCTTGCCAGAGAAGTAGCTGAAGTTCTTTCATCCTAATTAAATACAAATATAATAAGGAAATAAGATAATAAATGCATTATAGCAGAACTTCTACTATGCATTCTCTTTTCTTTTCTTTTGAAAAAATTACATGATAATGCAAATAATGTGCTTTAGTGTGCACTGCCAACATATTGATAACAGATGCACAAGGACTGAAGGAAATATTAGTGAATCAAAACCTTATATTCGTTATTTAATTTGAACACAAAGCCTCTTTATTACTCCCTCCGTTCCAAAATGAGTGTCAACTTTCCTTTTTTGCAAAACTTTAGAATAATTTAGTTGGTGTTGTACTTTTCCTTCAATACCCCCATGTGCATTTATTTAACAAACTCAAGTAATTCTAACTAATTTATCTTAGTTATATTATTGGATATTCACGCATAGCTAGCTTCCTAGCAAGGAAAGTGGACACTCATTTTGGGACAAATTTTAGAGAAAGTGAACACTCATTTTGAAACAAAGAGAGTATCAAATGTATCATAAAAGATTATCTGAACCAGAACCCAATTTTGGTCATCTCAATATTTGACCAGCAGTTCAGCACAGATATAAAATCAAATCGTGAATATATCCATAACCAAACAATCAAAGTTTTCAACACACAGCATCACAAGCTTGAGCAACGAAACATGGCTAGTTATAATTTGTATCCCTCTCTAAACCCAGCAGAACAGATTAATTGCTAAAAACACTGAGGAAATATACACTATGGGGCCTACATGGCACAGCTCATCCCCTTGTATCACATACAAGTAATGATCATGCATTGGTGAAAAAGTGATGCAAGGTAGATAGAGTGAAAATGGAAAATATCCGTCCAATAAAGAAAGCTTGAATTAAAAACCATGGACGATCGTTCAACAAAATAGAACCATGGATAATACAATTGATTACGGATATGGTAGATGCACATAAGAAACTCAGTGACCGAATAATAAATCTACATTTCACGTTGGAAATAAATTCATCAGGGATTTAGATGCAAATAAATATAGCTTTGTTTATAACCAAATGCCTCCCTCTAGAATCAGAATAAGTACTAATCACTACGGCTAGCACAAAACGATAGCTTATGATAAAATTTAATGCACATATCCAGGCATTACAAAAATTGACTTGCTCTTATACAGTGGTATGAAGGACTCCAAACCTATCCACTCTTAGAAGCAGCTACAGATAACATGATTGCTAAGGATTAGCTCCATCTTGTTGGAATATTTTTTTTGTTGAGCTAGACTGTACACAATAATTAGACAGCTGACCATGAAATCTGTTATGTTTAGGTACAGAATAAGCTGACATAACTATTCCTCGTAGACATTAATTATGATCTAGAAGTTTACCACATATCATATGCATCTTGCTCTAGTACATGAACTTTCTGTTGCTCATTTTTGCAACAAATCAAGGTATTCACTATAAAACAAGGCACAGTAGAAGATCATAATTAGTGACGTACTGACGTGGCATGACAATAAAAAAACTAAACTTAAGAGCGCCAACAAAATTCAGCAATCTTTTTTGTTTGTCTGTCTGTTTGTTTGTTTATCTATCTTCTATTTGCTTTTGCTCTTGCTTTTCTATTTTATTTTTTATCTTCCATTTTATTTTTGAACTAGGAGTTAGCATTCTTGAATTGGAATATGTGCATCTTATGAAACATCATAATTTCATGTTTCATTTAGTATCTTTAGTCCACATCCTCAAACATGAACAACATGCATAATAACACAGAAATATAAAATAAACGATAGCATAGCTTTTCAGAAAAAATGTGCAACCAACACATTGACAGCAGCATGTATCTATGATAGTGCACGATTTTGTTGTGTATGAGTGTGCATGTTCATGTACACAAGTCTTCCTTTTTCACATTTCTATTTCACACTTGTTGGAGAGAAAGAGAAGATTATTGGGATGTTAACTACAGGTACTCAAGTGCAAGTAGGGCAAGAAAAATAAAAGGCAATTGCATCTGACATTTACCCAAAAGTACCCCATCAATATGAGACTATATAGGATAATACCTGACAAGACATCCAAAAACATAATTTATAAGGAAGATAACAAATCTGATTTCTCATCTAAATGACCATCTCAATCTTAAATAATGAGGTATTTCTTATGTAAATTTACATTTTGAAGACCCATTTGTAAACAAAAGCCTATATGGTTTGACCTGGATTTATATGGGAGAATGATTTAAAGGGCTAATTTTGGCCAAATAATTGATCCTGAAATTCTGGTGTAAGAAGTTAGATGCTAAAATGTGCTTAACATAGATAGAATAAGAGGAAAAAAAGAAAAGAAGAAGAAGGTGATGAAATGCATAAATGAATTTCACCTCAACGCTCTGTTTCCCAAACCATGTTCCTACAAGGTACTCTTCTTTATTATCTTCTCCTGGATATGAGTACTGAAAGATATAGCAATCTCCACTGTAAAACTTCGACTGATCAGAAGCAGGCAAGAGAATCTTTTTATTGCCATTCACACGCCAAATCTGCACACCCAGGTTGGAGTTCTTATTATCAATTTGATCCGAAAGCTTCATCTAGAAAATATCACATTAATCTGTAATTACAGTCTGCACCTATGTGGGGACAGAATTATAACTAGTAAAATTGACCTACATGGTTGACTCCAGTAAAATGATTAGAAACGTAGGGATCATATTACAGACTTAGATCATACTACTCAAAAGTTAGAAACAACTTTAGAGTAACTTTTAGAAGCAATGTATGTTAGCTAACATAAGTTTGTGGAAGCAAGTAAAAGAGTTGTAACAAAAAGCAAAAGCAAACAACAATTGGTGTATGATAAAATGACTAAAAATGACACAAGATACACACTAATTTCTAAGATTAAGGATAAATTTGGAAGGAGAATATATTTCTCACTACCTCTTCTTTTAGGGTTTATAGAAGTAAGATTCTTACTTCTTGGAAGCTTCATCGTCATTACAAAAGTCACTCATAAGCAAGCTAAAAGAAAACAATATGCTTGCTTTTTCTACATGCTATTTTCCTATGTGGCATCTTCCCATTTGATGAGTCAGCTACTTCCACACATGAAGAAGGGTTACCAAAAAACCTCTTAGTTCTTACACAATCTGTTAATTCCAAAGCCTGTTGCTTTTCCAGTCCAATGTGTTTACTGAGGACACTACACGGCTCATTTTGATGAGTTTTCAACTATTTCAAAATTGAATACAGATTGTTTCACATAATCCAGGCACCTTCTGAATCACATTTCCTGATTCCAATACTGACTATGGTCGCCATGAGTGACCCAGCAGGCAGCATCTGAAGTTGTAATGCAAGTGGTATGGCATTACTTTCTGTTAAAAGGAAATTCTTTTTTTTTTTTTCCTTTTAAAAGAGTCTTTGCTCATTTGGTTAATTAGGTTTTCCTCCTCCTAAGAGCAAGGATAACAGAGGACATGGAACCGAAAGAAAAAGATTCTCTTGAACTACTCTCCTCCCAGATTCAAGTTGCAAACATAACAGCCACCTGGTAGGTTATAATAACAGAAATAAGTATATATACGAAGGGGTTCTTCATCCAACAGCTTATGCCACAACCGAAGTGTCCTAAAAAGTATCGTACCAACCACACACTATTGTAGCCTAGGTCCATATATATGAAGGTTGTAATCATGCTCTTTTAATCTATCCCCAACAACTAAATATAATATCAAAAGTAAGTAAGGAAAACACACACACACATATTAGCACCTGCAAATTTCCTGTACAATCGATGTATGCTTGAGGTTCTTCTTCCACAGGCTCAGCTTTCAACAAACCCTTAACATTAACCCCTTGACGTCTCAGAAGTTCTACAACAATCAAAGAAATAGAACAAAATTATGAAACCCAAAATTACAAAGATAGTAACATAACATGATTACTAATGAATTTGTGATCACAGTGATAATAATTTAGTTACTGACCAGCAACCTTGCCTCTACCATCTTCGGACACAGCTACAGCAATTGTCTGAGGCCAAGAATCAAACTTCGACTTGAACATCACAGTCTCAAAGCCCTCAATGACACGAATTATGTGTGACTGGGATCGATCAGAACCACAAACTAACTCCTGTTTTGGTGAAATACATCATAAAAATGAGTACGGGAATTTTAAAAAAAATTAACAAATAAATAACAGTAATCTATTTTGCTTGAGAAACAAATAAGCATTACTTCAGCAGCTTCACTTGCACTCTTGCGCTCATCAAGAGAGGTATTTCTTCCTATCCAAACAAACACTTCAAGCCCACAATCAAGAAGATAGCATGTATTTGTTTCTAGTAACTCTCTTGTCAAAGAATCAGCCTCAACAGGTTCCACCTGCCCCTTCTCAACTCTTTCAAAGCAGAAAAATAATTATTGTCAGAAAAGAAGGAAACACAAAAACACATCGGATCAATCAGTATATAAAATATCATACATACTCTTGGTAATATAAAGAACAAAACCAACCATCTATCATTAGTATAGGTGGACCCAAGTCACTCCTATAACAGAGGTCTTGGGATAGAGTTTTTATCAACTCCACCCTTCTCCCCACCCAAAAAAAAGGAGTAGACAGAAAAAAATAAATAAATAAATACTACCGAAGCAGCTTGGTAGGGTATGAATCGATAGTTTGATCATCATCACTGGCAGCTTTTCTAGGAAGTGGAGCGAAACCCCCAAATAATGCCCAGAATTCTCCCGTGTCTGCGTCAGCCATCATTTTTCCATCCTCTAAAAAGGAGAAAGAAAAGTTAAGAGTGATAGACATTGAACTAACATTATGAAACCTTCCAAAAAATTAGTCTCCTTACCAATGGCAGCTATGTCACACTTCCCATCATGATATGTATCTTTAACGTACTGAACAACTTCTAGTGCTTTAGCTCTCTCTTGAATGGATGAGTTGGAACCGTTAAATTGAAAAATCTTAGATTGGGTATCCAGAACAAATATGTCATCGTGGTTGAGGGAGGATCGAGCAAAAGGAACCTGTCATGAACCACAGACAGCTATAAATAAAATGAAAAGTGTTCCATGTTTTATTTTGGTTTAAAAGGTATATAGACACTGCTTAATGAGAGTAATCCCTCGTCAAAAGAGAAGTCTATAGACTTGCCTCTTTTACATGGACAACATGTTTTCCTTTGCAGACAAATAAACGTGTTGTGTGTTTTTCAGCCTCCGCATGTTTGAATCCAGATGCAACTCCACCTTCTTGAGGAATGATACATGGTTTAAAGTAAGATAAGAACTTCTCTGTTTCATGGCCTTGCACTTCACGATATTGAACAGCACGGCCTCCAAGAGCTGCATCCAGTTCAACTGTCTTGACAGCTGCAGTGCCAGCTTCATCCTATTTGAGCAGAGTTGTTTCATCAGATCACAATTATACACCAGGATATTAATTTAAGAAGAGAAAAAGAGCCATGTATATGTACAACTTACCTGAGAGGTATCTTTACCAAGCCAATAATGAATATCATGACGTAAGGTTCCACTTTTAGAGGCAGTTGTCTGCATATAAGAAGCTTGAGAATGAAATTATGATTGCATTTAATGGAAACAGATAGTTTTGCACATCAGTAACGAATTGAAGATTACCTGCCATTAAAAAATTATAATATAAATTCATTTCACCATTCAACATGCTCAGGGACAAATTTATCGATGTGCCCTCTTTCCCATGACAGTATTTGATCAGTAAAAGAACAAAGCCTAACTTAAATGAAAGCACTAGTAGAATGAAAAGTTGTTCCTGACCCCAGCAATATTGTCTTCATAACTTGCTAGATATTCAGATATTCTAGCAAACACAACTAGATTGCAGAGCAAAGTCTTCAAGCTCCAGTATGCACTAATTAATGTGTTTGAGAGAAAATGATAGATTTTATTCAAGAAATGTTGTGTATCCTACAAAAGAAATGTTTAGGCAAAGACTATTTTTAAGAACCACAGGTATATCAGATGACAAAGTATGGATTTTCTAAGCAATGGTAGCTCACGTCATGGTGCAATTAGCATACCCTCGACAACCAAATCACAGGGGTGTTGGGTATCTACTATAAAATACACCAATGTATTGATATGAATGCTAATTACTGGTTAAGATAGAGAATTTGCTACAGTGAAAATAACATATTATAACTTCTATGTTTGCTTTATGAGATGAAATTTTAGAGGAATACAGCTAGTAGGAAGCTCTTGGAACTTTAAATTGATTCATATGAAGTTTCAATACCAGTTTTTGTTTGGAAGGATACAGCTTCATCCTCATTGAACAGAAAATGTGGTGTGCAATGATCATTCAAAGAATACTTAATGAATGAAAGATAGTTTTGGTAATTATAGGAGTCACATTGTTGAAGAAAGCGGGTTTTACTCCTTTTACATAGCAGGTTGCTTAGATTCTCCTTTCCATTTTCCTGAGCCGTCGGAATTTCATTTATTATTTATTTATTATTTGAAATGACATAAGGGGTTCTTGTATATTCCTTGCGTACATTAACTATCACAAGTTTCTGGTTATTTTTATGATTCTGTTTATTAAAACAAATAAATAGCCAGTAATTTAGGCCAGTAATTGTTCAATCACCAAGCATATTGATTTTGGAGTGAAGTATAGTGTATATAACAATTGACATAAGGATAGGGGATGAACAATTTGCATAGGATCAAACATTTACCTTCAGAATCACGTAGGAATCCCCCATGTAAAATTTGCCATAAGAGGACTTTGAGACTGCAACAGGTTTAAAGTTTTCAATGCGCCAAATCTCAAGTCCACTGTGTCTTGTCAAGGCAAACAAAAGTGAACTATCTAATTGAAGAGATATCAAGTTTAAAATTATTTATACATGAATATTATAAAATAAAAACATCAACAGCAGGAGTACTACCCTTCTTTTTGCAGCATAAATATATTGCATATATATTTCAGGATTCACGTCAAGTTATTATATTTTATCTGAAAACAATACATGAGACTAAGGATACGCCTTTTGTCCAGCTCCCTGGAATGCTGGATCCAAGTCTTTCATAGAAACAGACATACTGTTTTTCAGATTTAATTATGCCGCCTTTCTTGACTTTGAGGTGAAGTATAAAGTACCCTGAACCATGATATGCACCACAAAAAAAGTAAGAAAAATCTCAAACAAGCAGAAGTAACTAAATATCTTTGGACAACAACTTCTTCTTTTTTTTTTATCTGTAAGCGTACCAACACTGAGGTTCAAAACTGGCTAAGAAATTTGTTATAATGGATGAACCGATGAAGAAGTGAACAGTTATAATGAAATAAATTCACAAGAACCCATTAGTTTACATATGCTTACCCCCATGGAATTTTATGTTTCTAGGTTTAGAATAGCTACAGCACACACTGCCATAAAACACAATACATGCCATAACTCTCGTGAACAGGTTCAAATTGCTCAAATCTTCAAAAGAACTGAAGGTTCTTCTTTTCCTTCTAAGTATGTCAACTGAACCATATTGGCATATGTCAATTTGTCAATTATAAAATATAGTGGCATTGAACACCTGATCCTGCAGTTTCATGAATATAGGTAGAATTTCCTCACATTTAGGTCTTATCTGCTTCAAAACCACTTGAAAATAAGTCTCTTCAGAATCTCCTTAACTTACTCTTTAGACTCAATCTTGTCCACACTCACCTTTTCCCACATTTTAAGGAGTTGCAAATCTCATTTCTAGTTCCAAAGTTCTCCCGTTCCCTTTTCTAGATAAAGACCAATTGGGTAGCTTAATGGACTCATTTTCATTTCAAACTCATTTAACAAAACTTATTCACTAGTAGATGTAGAAGATAAAGTATAATGACCAAAAAACAAGAACTCAAAGTGCCTAATAGCCCATAATTAACAATGTACCCTTCAACTCTTGCAGGGTAAACAGGAGATTGCAGAACTGCTATCTATCTTCTCTTCAAGTAACTCAATAATACATGTACTTTCAATCACACCATCAGATGTTTCCTGAACTATTTAAGTGCACAAACTTCTGAACATTGTCAATTCAATTAAGTGAATAGCCCATTTTGCAAAGTTACTAATGATGCATACAATGCTGATCAACAATGCGTAATTGCCAAACAAGGACTGAATGACAAGACCATGCTCAGCTGGCCAAGCTAAAAGCCAAATCAATCCAACCGTTTCCTAACCTTCTTCCAGCTATTCCGATAGCAGATGGAAATTCAGCACACCAAATGCAGACACTACAAGAAGCTCCCATAAGACTAGTCTACTCAGAAAGATATAGAAGCAAAGGATGTATGTATTTATATATGTACATATAATATATATCAACTGACCAACGTAAACTAAACTAATCATGTTTACATTTTCCCAACATCCACACACAAAGATAACACAATCCAAAACATCGAAATTCAATGCATTTCCAGCTCAAAAACCAAAAACAGACGAGCCACAGAAGTCCATGAAAATTCACATGAAGAAACAAGCTCAGCTCGCCCATGTGCTTAAACCACCACTTTCCCAAATCAACAAGACTAAATTAAACTTATCATGTTTTGCCAATTCCAACACCATTTCGAGCCACACACAAAAACAGTGCAATCACGAGTTCAATATTTGGCGAAACCACCCGCTAAATCACCAATTGTCACAAAGCTATACAGAAAATTTGTAATTTAAAAAAAAAAAACGAAAAATCAAATATTGCAGCGTGAGTACCTGGAATTGAAGAATGCACAATCCAGAGAGCAGCAGATCCAATCTAAAAGCTATAAATGAAAATAAAATGATGAGAAATTTGGGAAGAGAGAGAGAGAAACAGAATTGCAAAAGTAGCGCAAAGAGCAAACAGGCGTGCCTATCACTAACGGCAACAACATGAACTGTAAAAATTGCATTTTTAATACTTAAAACTCAAAATAAAAATAAAATTAGTATTCAAATTCAACAACCAAAATTAACTAAATTTATTAGCACCCATTAATATCTATCTGTTTCCCATTTATTCTTTTACATTGGTTTACAAAATTAAGAAGAAGAGAAAATTGTTTGTTTTCTGTCATATCAAATTGTTCTTTTGTAGCTGAATATAATAAAACAGTTTAAGACAAAATAAATAAAAATGAGGTACCTTGGTGTGGAATGTGGATATTAAGGAGGAGATTAGATAGATGATAGTTTTGTTGTATCTGGGATTGTTTCTTCTTCTTCTTCTTCTCTCTTTTTTTCTAAAGAGAACAAAAAAAAAGTATATTTTGGTGTTGGTGAATTTTTATTTAGAATAATGAAAAATAGGGAGAGAGAGAGAGATGGTTGGTTGGTGATTGGGTTCCGGAAAGTGAGGGAATGGGAACGGAAAAAGAGAGAAAATGGGGAAAAAGGGGTGGGTGACCGGCCATTCATGCATCCCTCCCCATTAACGTATCATTCATTTCATACTTCCTTTTTTTTTTCTTTTTCCTCCTTCTTAGTATTTTTGTTTTGTGATGTTATGGTTGTGTTGTGTGTGTTGTTTTTTTCTTAATCTAGTGGTGCATATTAATGTGACACTAGTATTCGATAAAAAAATATTTTTCACCCGATTGAAATGTAGTGTGAAATATATAAATTTTTTCTCACTTCAATAACATATTACAAATCGACATTTTCATCTAATTAGATGAGCGGTGTGAGATGTTTGAATTTGCTTATACAATTCAATGATTTACTACAAATTGTTTTTACTTATAAATTGTTCTCAAATATATATATATTTGAAACTTGAA
>JAYMTH010000847.1:0-17540 GCA_036897465.1 Pelargonium australe | reverse complement strand
GCATGGCGAGTTGGAGTGAGCGTGAGCGCCGGAGCAGGTCTGGTCATCGGAGTAGACATGAATGCCGTTGAGATGGAGCCTGGCGAGCCGGAGTTAGGTGGCGGAGAGGTAGAGGCCGGTGAGGTGCAGCTCTGGTGAAGTTGTGAATACAGAAAGAGAGAGAATGGAGTTTGAAAGAGACTTAAACTTTTAAGGCATGTATTCACAACAAATGTCATTTCCATATAAGTTGAAACAGATAGATTACAATTAATAGTGTTTGCTAATGACAAACATTAGGAACTTGTTTAGTGCACATTTGGCCCTAGCTCATCCATGCTCAATGTTGCAAAAGAATCAGACCCCACGCAATAAACAAAATGCAGTTGGTATAGCAATATGGCGAGTTGGAACCATTCCACACACCATAGAAAGTAGAAACCAAGCATGACAGATCATGTGTTAAGAATCAATTTCAACTTCAATAAAGTTGTAACATTCTGAAATCAATACACCATTTCCACTTGTATTTCTTCAATTTGTCTACTATATTGGAAAACCCAGATTCAAATGGCCATTCTACATCCAAAAGATACAACTATATTGGAGAATCAAGATTCAAAGATACAAAGACACTCACAAGCAAATTTATATACGTCAGTGTAATACATGTACATCTTATCAAAAACTTGATAGGTTACTCAAGAGCTGGACCATATACAACATGAATTTTCCTAAAAGAAGGGTAATACCAGAAGTGTATCATTATCATAGAACGGAATGCCAGACAAATACTAAACCACAATAGTTTATAAAATTAAATAAAAGGTGGAAGTAAGGAAAGATCGTACAATCTTCCATAGCAACAAACAATTGTTCCTCAAGCTGAAACGATAGGCAAGACATGCAGCCATCAAAAGCAGTATAACTCTTAAGTTCGAAAAGGTAGCAAGCCAAGGTTATGCATGGACAGTAAAAGGAAAATATATCCCTTAGAAGAAAGGAACGACCAAAATTGAACCCAGAAAATGAATGGGAAAGGAGGATACAAGACACGTAACCAGATAAATAAATGTAGTGTTTAAGTCTAATGAAAATAGATAGAAGAAGATAAATCATTAGCAAGTAAGTGTGGATCAAGACATAGACTTACACCAAAAGAACTAGAATATCATAATCATACTAAAGGTTAATCAAACAAAATATGTTTTTGGCCATATTGTGTTCCATCTGAACAGCTAGACACCATTCACTAAGACCAAACAAAAATCAAAATTGCCACCGATGCTAACCGATTTACAATTCTCTTTCCGGTTCTCAATATTTGAAACAATTACAATACCTGAGTGAAAACTACAGGCCACAACAATCTACTGTAGGAAGTAATCATGAGAACCAGTTGTATTCGTCACTGCTTTTCTAATCACGCACATCATCAACATTTTTCAGCGCAACTATTGACATCATTCACAGCACCTTTTCCGAATGTGGGCACTATAGCACAAAGACATTGAAATGAATTACCGCTACATTGTAACTACTAGGCAAGCAATTCCAACTAAACAGACTGCCCTAATGAAGTACGCAGCGTCTTCTATATGGTTCAGGCTTCTTTCAAAACATATGGGGAAAAATGATCAATTGCCAACCTAGAAAATAGCTATCAATGTGTAAACCAAGATCTGGATAAAGTAAATACATTCATTACACAAATCATGATATGAAAATGTCATAGGAGGTGAACAATAATAAACACCATTTCAAGGAGGAAAAAAAAAAGGTCCTAAAATGGTAACAGATCATTTGAAAGAAGGGGCTATATGTATACAGATCATTTCTTAAGCCATTAACAAAGGTTACAAAGTTCAGATAAGAGATGAAATAGTAACCAGATTCTGCAGATCATTACCACAACAATTAATCATCACAAAACAAAATCTAGGAATCTAAATGAATTTAAAAGCAAAAATGGCCCACCATGATTTCAAGCTTGAGTTCCGGTCAATGCCTTCATCTGAATATGACTGGTATCGGCGGCGGTCGGCAAGGCCTCGTACGATCCCAACCTCCTGGCGCCAACAGCCTTGGCAGTAACAGCATAAGTGACCAAGAGAACGATGAAGACGAACATGACATGAACCAGAAAGAGCAGATCCAAGATAGCCACAGCTCTCAATTTGAATTCGTCCAAAACGCACTTCGTCGATCCCTCCACCCCGCTGACCACATCAAGCAGCTTCTGGCAGCCTTGAGGAATGAAGGCGTCGACGTAGAGAGAGAGCCCGGTCTGGAGCTCCCAGAGGCCCTGCAAGCAGAGGGAGGCGCCGAGGCCAGCATCGGCGACGAAGAGCCTGGGCTGGCAGGCGAGGAGGAGGCAGAGGAGGGAGGAGAGGGCAGAGATGAGGGCGGAGACAGAGTCGCATTTGGCCTGGATGTCGGAGAGCTGGAAGGAGGCGGCGGAGGAGTTGACGGAGTAGAGGAGGAAGAAGAGGGCGGAGAAGAGGGCGAAGACGAGATCGGAGGGGAGGGAGAAGAGGGAAGGGAGGGACTCGGAGAGGAGGAGGGATAGGGAGAGGAGGAAGAAGAGGAAGAAGACGGCGGCGTACTGGAGGGAGGAGAAGCGGTGGACGGGGGTGCTGCCCTTGAGGAGAGGGTCGGCGTCGGAGGAGATGAGGATTTGGTGGGCGAAGGCGAGGAAGAGGAAGAGGAGGAGGAGGTGGAGCTGGAGGTGTTTCAGGCGGGGATGGGAGGAGAAGGGGGGGTAGGGGTTGGCGATGTAGGATTGAGGAGATTTCAGGTGGTTGCGAGTGGTGGAGATGAGATGGTACAGTCCCAGTGAGACCAGCGCCGATGATGAGAATATGTGGTATATTAGGGCTGACATTTTTGTTCTCAGAGTCTCAGAGAGATTGATTGAGAGAGACGAAGAAGAAGATGAAAATGGAGAGCGACCGGTCGTATTAGAGGAGTTGGTGGGTTAGCTAGCTAAGATTTCGCGACCTGCCTAGACGACGACATATTTAATATTGTTGCTGTTATTGATTAACTGAAATTTTTTGAGATCCGCCGGATCGGAGATGTCTGAGTCGTCCTCTTCCTTTAGAGAGGAGAGTATATACTTCTGTTCATACCCTTGACTGTGAATTGATATGATATTCATGTCCAAAATGGTCATTTTGCCTGATTTGACATCAAGGCCCAGCCCATCATCATGAGAAGCCCACTTGAATATTTGATATTGTATCGTGCGTTTTTCATATCAAAGACTTTGTGGGTGTTACGTGGCCCAATACGAACATAACATCTAGTTAATAGATTGTGTTGATATAACATAATTGACATAGACGCACGAACATGTTTGATATGACATTGTCTAGCGTGTTT
The DNA here is from genome assembly GCA_036897465.1 of Pelargonium australe. Lineage (NCBI taxonomy): Eukaryota > Viridiplantae > Streptophyta > Magnoliopsida > Geraniales > Geraniaceae > Pelargonium > Pelargonium australe. The sequence continues at coordinate 14,177 of JAYMTH010000847.1, read as the reverse complement.
GAAACGGCATGACCCAATATATTTGACACGTTTTTACATATAATTTATAAGTATATTAATAACTAAACGCAAACGTGATATGCCTCTCCTCTGAGAGTTACCCTAAAGGTAGGGTTGCGGAGCTGTCTTCGGTGTCTTTTCGTGAACGGAAGGTTGGCCGGCGTGGGTGTGGGTGTGGCTGCGGGCAGTCGACGAGGTAAGTAGCAAAGAGAAAGATAGTTTTTTTCGAAAGTGGTGGTGCGTTGCGGGTCTTTTCGGTGATCAAATAAGTGTCTGGCGGCGGCGACTACCTCTGTGTGGTCGAGTGGTGATCGGAGGCTTGGGGTCAAGTTAGGCGGCGGCTAGTGAAGGGTAGAGTAGCCTGCTTCTGTCCAGAGCATCAGATCGGATCTGTGCAGCGTTCCGTGGTCGACATAACAAGGCTCGTCGGTCCTTTTCTAGATATTGGCAGGCGGTGGTGGTTTTGAGAGTTAGCGAGGCTGACATAGTAGGAGAGCAGTTGTGGGTCGGCGACGTGGGGTTTGAATCATGTACGTCGTCGACATTTCGAAGAATGGTCTGGGTTGTCTCATGGTTGGTTAGGGCCCCACTTAGGCCCTAGAGCTTTGATAAAAATATTTTTGGGGATGTTTATAGCTTAGTCGGGCTCTGCAAGGATTATCTTTGTTAGTTTGGTTTGGTTAGGTCGCTTTGTTATGTTGTTCCGTTTTTCTGTTTTTCTGGTTTAGGTGTGTCCCTTGTAACCGATTAGAGTTTATCCCTTTTGAAATGAATGATCATTTCCGCTATAAAAAAAATAACTAAATGCAATCATTAAGAACAAGAGAGTTAATCTCTAGAATGGGGCAGAATTCCACCCATCCTGCAAGAACTAGATAACCTAGCTAAAACATGGGTCACCTAGTTCGCAAACCATCTACAATATCCAAATTCTATGCTATCAAAATGATCTAATAAAGCTAAAATAGTTGAGATCACTAAGTCGAACGCAATGTTATCGTCCCCCAACCTGTATTGCTTCAATAACTTGACTCGAATCTGACTCAACGATAAAATTCAACCACCCGCGAATCAGAATCTAACTATAAGCCTCCTTAATTGCAATAGCCTCCCCGTCCTCGGCTCTTGACAAAATTGTGTTTGTTCAATGTGTTAGATGTGTCAAGCGTGTCACAACACGAATAATAATCGTGCATATGCGTTTTAGAGACCCAACACAAATACAACACGACAAGCGGTATTTATTTTTCAAATATGAAAACAAGTAGGGTAAAGAATGCCACCACAAAGTCAATTGTCATTATAACAAATTACACATAAAACTCTCCGGAATTACAAACTGGAGACGCCGTAATGAATCCACTCTAGTACCGTAGTACGTATATATATATATATATATGACTTTCATAAAGAATGGAAAAGACAAATAATTAGTACTCACATCACACCACATCAACAAAACAAGAATACAAACAACACAAAATTTGTGATGCTCAAGCTCTGCACCAGAACTGCAGTTGCTCTTCGCATACTATAATATAAGGAAGAGGAGAACAATGACCACTGCCACAACCAAAATCGCCAGTATCCACCAACACTGCAAAGTAGAGCAAAGAACAAGGTAATCCAGGTGAGATTTTATGTCTGAAATCAGATAATAACATATATAATGTCTTCACTGGGGTTCCGTTCTAGTTTTTAATTCATGAATGAGAAAGGTTCCTTCAGGCTAATCACGAATTCCTTTTTCCAGGCAAATCATGAATAATAACACATATTTTATGCCCTACCATAAGCTATAAGCACCACAGGGTCCTGGCTTTAGTTACTAAAGAATTTAAAGCATAGAAGAGTGATATCAAATGCATTACAATGTATGAGAGGTAACTCCTATATTCCTCAATCCTCCCCAATGCTTTTTTTAAAATGTAAGTCAAGGAATGCATTATGCGCCTAAACATGGGCAAGTTGCTACAGTGGGCCGTCTTGCGGTCACTGAGTCTTGGGGTGCGAGGTACAGGGAGCTCTAAATGGATCCAAGGGCTGGGAATCAACACTTCGGGTCAATCTTTACAAGGGGCTTGCCGTCATAATAATACATAGCAGTACCCTCTCCTCAAGGCTAGGTGGCAACATATCCACATGGCATAGTTGAGACAAACTTCATGAAATTTTCAAATTAATTAAGTCATTACTATGCTCGTAAATATTTTCCACCAAATCCATCGAAACCACCTATATGAGTAGAATATTTATATAAAGAGAGCAATAGACTGAATTCTCTAGAAACTAATTGACAGGCTAACAGTTTTAGAAATGAAAGCAGATTCTCTCTGAAGAAATGCTCTACTGTGCTATGTTCCTCATTCTATATCTATCTAGTTTGGACATCCATGCATGCACCCAGAGTTTCTCAATCTCTAATGATTCATACAAGATGCTTGTAATATAGTATTAATGAGAAGAGAAGTTTAATCTAGTTATAACTACTGAACGTTGCCAAATGCGCAAGCTAACTGACTCTACATGTCGGGTTCCACAGCCCGATTTAGAATCCTTGACTGCTTTGAGTTTAATAGGACTCGTAAGTATTTAATACTTACCCAGGAGGATCTGGATTTCACACTTTTATCAGCCTTAATTAACTGAGCTCTAGCTTGGGATGTTGCGGCAGCAGAAGTTTCAATGTTTGATGAAATGTCATCTGCGTTATAAAACAACATTATGATATATTTCAAACAACAAAAGTGGAAAGCTTCATGGAAAGAAAGCAGAAGTGATATGTATATAAGAGGAATTCCCCCACATTTTAGGCATCTTACCTATAACCGCACCCTGCTCATGAACAAGAACAGCAAGGTCCTTGAATATTTCATTTGCCTCTCCAATTTGCAATTGTACATCTCTAATGCCCTGGTCCCTTTCTTCGATTATGGCCTCGTTGAAGCCAATTTCATTATCCAGCAGATATACTTCCTGCCTGCATTTTTTATAGACTAGCTTGCATTTAGAAATTAACAAAGTATATTTGACCTATGCCTCAGATAAGCCAACAAAGAGGTTATTCAATTATGATTAAAATAAAATGAGATGATAATTCTATCTTACTACGCCAAATATAAATTGTTGCTGCTACACGAAGAGAAAACAGAACTGACATGGTTTTAGAAGCTGAGGCCAGTGGCAGAATCGTCCTATTGTCATCAATTTAATAAATTCTACTATGCCAACAACAAATATAGGCAAGCAGTCCTGAACATTCACCTTCTGACAAGTAGCAAAGGACTTTGTGCAACTGGAAGAACTCTTTGATTTATTAACACATGGCAAAATAAATAACAGATCCACATTGCTTCAAAATCTATAATGGGGATATATAAGTTTGCTTATTGACATGGACATGATGACTACACTCAAAACAGTTGCTTCCAACCAAAATACTGAAAAATTTCCTTAAACATCTTTGACAAGTTAAATTTTGAACGTATGAAGGTGTCTTAAATCTGTTGATGTTTTCTGTATGCCGCTAAATTTGGCGATCACACCCAAATATTGAACATATAACTTTTGACACAAACATTCAAAACCTGGTACATTCTTGAATTTTTGGACAAGACATACAGAAAAGTGCATATTGACATTCCAACACTAATATACACTTAACAAAATTCATATGAAAAGCCTAATGAATGTTGAAGCCAACAAAGAACCAAACCACAAGGAACACCAAAAATTTATTGTTACCTCCTCTGTTCCATTAGAAAAGGCTGATTCTCCCTATCCATGCTAGGTGCCGAATAGTCGTCAGAGCCAGATCTGAAACCCAAACCACAACACGAAACACATTATCTCATGCAGATCAATGCAAAATGGGTGATTTACTGCGAACATAACCAGAAATTATACACCGAGAAACAAGTGAGCAGGAGCAGTATATCTACATTGACGTTGAAGATGGAGGAGCACCAGCAGGAGCATAGGTAGATTCGCGCTCGGAAGCAAGTTGTTGAACTTTCTGAAATTCTTGCAATGTGGTTTGAAAATCTCTTGCAAGCTTGGCATCTTCTATTTTCTTACTCGGCTGATTAAATCCAACAAAAACACGAACAGAATTGGCTAATTTCCTTTAAAATGGAAAGCGATCGCTCCAAATTCATAGAAACAGAAGAAAGAGGAAAAAGTTGGTAAAGCGAAAGCGAGATCATACATTGACACCGGTGTCGTCGTGATCGGATTCGCTCAGGGATTTGAGCTTCGCAGAAGTTTCCTTCACCAGCTGCAATATCCGCTGTCTCGTGTTGTGCCTGTAATCGTCCAGGATTAGAAAAAGAAGAAGAAGAAAACATCAAAGATGAGGAGGAAGAACAAACAGTTTCTGACGGTGATCGGCGGTGTCCTTGGATGTTCCGATGGAGTCGACAAGGCGGCGGAAGGAGGAGACGGCGGTGTTGATCTGGAAAATGCCGGCGGCCACCGCCTGAGCCGGGGACTGAGATGCGAATCGGGAGGCGGATGGGGAGGGCCTGCCACCATGTTGGAGATCTTGGAAGCTCATTTTGGCGCCACGAGAGAAGACAATGGAATGGAGAAGAAGAAGGAGAAGGAGGAGGAGATTATTGCAGCGCGCCGGCTGTAACTGTAAGCATCTGTGGATCACTGATTACTTTCTCTCTCTTCCTTTTTAAATTTATTTTAACGGAATATAATATATTTTTTCCCCTAATTATTCTATTTAGATAATTAATTAATTAAAAACTTTTAAAGACCAGCAAGCCAGCGCTATAGAGCTTGAAAAGCAACGGTATTTAGATGGCTTGCACGTACTGAATACAGAATCTTACTATATTTACTAAGTTTTCAACAAAAAAAAAAAATAATAATAATACTGTCATTTTTATAGAAATATACATATAAAAGGTGTCTTGAACTGTAAATAGTTGAACACAACAAGACAGACATCAAAAAGTAGCAGAATGGAATATAGATGGTACCAAGAAGTCGAATATGTGAAAATATATGATGTTTCTGCAGATTTCGATGTTACAATGAAGAACTACAACATAAACTATATGAATCTGCAACCGTTATAACTACTGAGTAACTTCTTTCTCTCAAACCACGCGTTAATATGTTAAAAACACAGACGAGAGCCTCTGTAGAACGAACCACCCTTGTTTCCCGTCCAAATGCCGGAGTTTATATTTAACGATTCAAGAGAAGGTGGAGCATCTTCGTTCTTCGTATTCGTGTCAACTAACTTACATCCTGCAACGCAGAATTGCCAATCAGAAGCTGTCACGGTAATATTAGAGCAAAACCAAACGATACATGTATGCTAATACGTAGCAGCTTACCTTGATTCTACCATTGCAAAAAGAATATACTTCTCGGTATCTATTGGTTGCGTCAACTTGTTAGGTTCTTCATGTGATCTATACAGGTGTATCTTGGCTTTGCAATAACACAGCAAAAGAGACCCACCAATCGATGGGCGTGGTAAGCAAAGTCAAGATTAACAGGCCATACTCAAATGGAGAATTAGTACTTTATAAGGGCGGGAAGTGAAGCATGTAGCTCAGCCAAGCATTGGAAGACCCAGTTTAGAAGGTATTCACTTGGTAGCTCCAGAATAAGTTCAGCCTGTGAGGAGAAATTTCGGAAAACGAAATAGAATGTTAGAAAACAGCCTACATTTTCCTTGAAAAAGAGGAGACGAAATATTGAACTTTTACCTTAATTACGTTTCCTTCCAAAACCAAAACATTCTCATGAGCTTTGAGTGTCATTTGTTCTGTTATCAGTTTGAAAACCTTCTCACTCATGTTTGTTTCCATGAAAACCATCTTTCCTTTACCATAGATTCTGGTAATCCCAAGATCAGCTGCCATCCTTCTAACATATAGCTTCTTCAACAGAATCTCCATGGAGTGAGGCTCTTTTCCATGTTCCCGGCGCAGATTCTCCGTGTATTCCATCAAGCTCCATATGCCTTCCTCAGCAGCTTTCTCAGCTTCATTTATTGTTTCCATGGGGTTCTCCAAATAATTTATGTACTCAGAAGAGAGATGAGGGTTTACATTTATATCAAGCTGGCATGGGATATCAAAAACAAAAGGTATATGTTAATGAATTTGACGAAAGTACTTTATCTCATTCCGAACTAGCGATGATCATGGGTATATAATACGCACAATCAGAAGTGAAGTCTTTGGTGACTGGTGAGCCTAAACATGCTTTTGAACACTATAAGAGCTTCTTTTGTTTATGATGAGTGAGTTTATGCTTAACATAACAGAATTTTTAGAGATAGTAAGATCGCCAATTCTTTCAACACAGTTAATTTTCTATACTGAATGACTTAGTACCATATGCTAAATTCCTTTCAAGCCAGATGGACTATAATAAAGCAGCATGCATTTGCACTCACTAAGAACAAACATAATTAAACCAAAATTCTGGGGATCCATTCTAAATCTTTACATTACATGCTAACCTAATACTGGAAAACTATGACTTCAGCACTGTGAATGGTGGAATAGGCAAATCGATCTTCATCAGAAGAAAAACAAAGAACAAAGCAGTCTGAGAGAATAGCAACTGCAGTGCTGTGTGAAAAAATCATTTAGAGAATAACTGCAAGAAACAAATTCCAATCTATCTTCGGTTGTAGCTTCTAACTAAGCTGTTTCAAGGAGATGCCTACAAAAGATTTTTCTGGGAAGAAAGATATTTAAATTGAAACATTTAGACCCTTGAGTTGAATTACAGAATACTGCAAAGCTACTGAACAGAACAGATAAAATATAGATATTTACAATAATTTTTCTATAAACACTCCTGAGGGTAGTAGGTAGTACCTTTACCGACTGGTATGGAACTGAAAAAACGCGATGTTCATCAACCTGGAACCCAAATTAAAGAGTGAAAATTCAATTGGAGCTACAGTATTAGGAACTGAGCATTACGGAGGGAAAAAAAAAACAAAGTGTGTTCTTTGACCAGCCAACAGAAAAGCTATGTATAAGCACATATAGAAAGATGCATCATACATACACATCTGTACAAGTTATATCACACGCAGAAGCACACTATTTGATTCCTCTTTAGGCACTGAAAAGTTGTGAAGTGTCTTCAGGTCTGATATTTTTATGCTTAGATGGAAAAATATTTTAAAGAATACTGCAATTGTGTATGAAACCCCAAAACGAACAGGAAGAAAGCAATAATGGTTCACACAGGTGATAAATGATTCTTTCCAAGACAACTATAGATAACAGAAGGTAGATCCTGAACAAACTTACCTTGGACAAGCTCTCAAAAAGCATTTCAAAGAAGAGATCAATTCCTACATGTGCAACATTCCCTGTCTGTTGCTCACCAAAGATAGCACCAAAGCCTCTTATCCCCATGTCTCGCTCAGCTAATTGGAAACCTTGGCCAAGTTCACGGCATTCTTCTAGGGCTTCAAGCCTTTGCTAAAGTGCAATAATAATAGTTTGAACGTCACAATCTTTCAAGAAGGAAAAGGCCAAAATAAAAAGCAAATGGGAGGAATTCTGAAAATATGGATGATCGAAATAACAAAAGAATTGAGACTTGATACAAATCATGCTTATGACATTTGAGGATCGAGTAGGAATATTATCACAAGTAAAAGTAGAAGATAGCGCCAAAAAACATACTTGTCCTTCCTCAGTCAACATTCCCTTGGCAGGGTAAAATAAGTACGCATGAGCTTCCCTATCCGCCCGTCCAACCCTTCCACGCAGCTGTTGCAATGTGAAAAAACGACAAGGTTGAACATGAGCAGTGAGAAATTCAATATCTACTTCCATGTATAAAAATCAAATCCTTGAAGGTTTTAAAGATACTTAAAAATATCATTTGTGATGATCAGAGACAATCATCTCTGAGATACGTCTCCAAAACATCAACTGATCAACATGCAAAATTCCTAACTAAAGATTCCAAATTTTGCTCCCATAATACAACATCAACTCATTAGTTCAGAGAAAAGTTAAAGACAACAAGACCTGGTATAATTGGGCTAAGCCAAATAACTGAACATCCTGAATAATGATGGTGTTTGCATTTTGAATGTCAAGCCCACTTTCTACAATATTTGTGCATACTAGAATCTTAGTTTTCCCTTGGGCAAAATTTTCCATGGCTTCCTCAAGTTCCTTTGAAAGTTGCTGCCAAAAAGAGCATATATTGCTATATCAGAACAGTTCGTATAAAAATAGCCACTCAACAAGGAATGACATGAAGGATTGTACGAGTAAAATGCATAGTTCCTGGAAAAATAAAAGATAGCAAAGTTTAGAAAACTTCATAAAGTGCTAATTTTCTGTCCCCTAAAATATATGCAACTTGATCCCAGAGATTTGAGTTCGAAAAAATCAAATTTACAGAAGTATATATTTGGTTGCTTTTGGTTACAAGTGCTTTCCATTTGTGAAAGGCACTACTAATTTATACTGGCATGGCAGCCAGCCAGCCACTAGACAAATGCCACCAAATTCTTCGTATATCCCACAAGTTTAGAAAAAAACAGTAATTTTCATTTGTGTAAAGCACTACAGATTTATGTCGCCAAGCCAGCCACAGAACAATGCCTTTAAAAGCTTAGAATTACGCATTACACAAGCAACTACAGCAGGTTCTTATTCTTCGTATGCTTCATGAGCTTATGATATGGAACAAATTTCTTCAAAGCAACTGGGTTGTAATGTCTGCATAGCTCACATGTGAAAGCATAAGATAACCAGATAAATAAGAAGATGGTTCTATCTAATTTTGTTATCCAGGTTATTTGAAAATGAAATCTAATACTGAAAATAGATCATGCACTCTTTTTCCTGTCTGCTGCTTGAATTTATTATGCAATCAATAAATATTTAAGGGATAATTGCAGATAACTACATCTAAGATTTCATGGTATGCACAAAGCTACAAGGGCCTTAGATCGTTTCACCCAGCTACAAATTATTTATATAAGTTGCACCGTTACTAACGGTGTTAAGTTTTGGGGATTTTTTATTTTTTATTTTCTTAGAAAATTTCATAATATGCTAAAAAAATTTCAAAAACTTCTCAATGAGTAGAAAATGCATTATAAAAATTTAGGAATATTTTTGAGATATTTTGGTTTACTTTTATTGATGTTTTTGTATTATGTTTGAAAAACTATTTTTTCTTGTAGTATTTTGAAAAAAATCCAAAAATAATGTCAAAAATTTATCCATACATCTAGAAGGCATGGTGAAATATTTGAGCGAGTTTTGAGAAAATTTTGAATTAGTTTTGAATTTTAAAATTTATATATATATACTCATAAATTTTGGCGTGATTTTTGGAAATGATAAAAATAATCCAAAATATATAATTAAAATATCAAAACATTCCCCGAAATACCCAAGAATGCATTTTGTATCTGCTGAGAAATTTTTGAATTTATTTTGGTCGTTTTATTAAAATCTCATCGAAAAACTCACATTTTGAAAAATAATACAAAAGAATGCCTTTTCTCCATGTCGAATAGTTTTTAAAAAAAATTTGAGCAATTTTGGAAATTCAAAAAAAAAAAAAACAAAAAAACTTTACACCGTTAGTAATGGTGCAACTTATAGAAACATTTTTTAATTGGTTGAAACAATCTAATGCAAAACCCAAAAAAAAATCATGTAGCTATCTGCAATTATCTCAATATTCAATGGGGCAAGTTTTCAAAACAATAAGTTGGTCTGGATTGGAGAAATGTTAGCCCATGCAAATGAATTTGAAAATTACAAAAATTGGATCAATAGCTGGACATAAATTAATCAGCTGTTTGCTAGAACTAATATACTACTACATTGGGTTGTTTATTGCTACTGACTTAACAGTAAAACTAAACCAAGGCCTGATAACACCACATAGGGAAGGAGAGATGTTTCAATTTCATATATCAAAAGTTTACAATTCTCCCACTCTATATTATAATTATGTTGACTAAGTTTAGGTTATGAATACTCAATCCAAACTTATCTGCTATAGTCTTGCTCCTTGATAAACCAAATAAGATTTTGCATAATTAACACTGCCTTTTAGATTTCAGCTACCCCTCCCCAAATTAGACAATACTACAACAGCTCATGAAAATATGAGCATTTAAGCTACCTTTCCATGTGCAAGAGCTATAGCAACATTTGGAAATGAATATTCAAGAAATTCCATCGCTTCTTCAAGACCTGTTGCATAAGGTTGTCGTGAGACCCAGGTTAAAAAATGCTCAAGGAAGTTTAGAAACAAACAAGGGAACCACACCCTCCAGTAAGTGTAACTAGTAAGCCGAGAACTATCTAATATTTGTGATAGAATTTGTATAGTTGGCAATCAAAGATTGATTGTTGGTGAGTGATGTTGGTTAGGAGTCATAATGTCCCTAAACTCGGCTGTAAACTGGGAGCTCCTTCCAATTGTTGAATAGACCACTGTGTATCAATAGGTTGCTTATTATTGAATATAACAACACAAATTCTTTTCTTTCCTCTTCATTATTTAACTATTTATCCAACAATTTCTAATTCATTTTTGGGCAGTACCTCTTTGTTTAACTTTTATGTCACCTGCCTGTAACAGACACAAGTGAATTCTCATTCCCTCATCAGCAAATTACAAATGAACATAAAAAGCACCTAACTAATTGCCATTCCAGTTATAACATAAGACAATTCTTTTTTCCTACGCTGCTACGCAGGCAGTGACATTAGGGAAAAGTTATCAGCTAATAGAGCATGGGGAAAAGAAAACGCATATTAAAGCATAGATAGTAATCAGAGTAATAATCCAACTCCTTATATGACAGAGAATGTAATTATTTATGAACTTACCACTAATACGTGGCAAAACAAAGAAAACCTGGCCACCACGGTCTAGCTCATATTTGATCGCTGATTTCACTTTACCAGGCGAGTATACTGAAAGGTGAGTTTTAATAGGAACTCTTTCTGGAGGTGGAGTTGTAATTAAGCTGAAAAATAAAAAAAGTCATCTTAAGCAGCACAACATTACCCGCTTATAGGAATAGGAAAACAATATGTATGTCAGGCTGAACTGTGACGTCTCTGTTGCATACAAATAGCAAAGGATCGAAGTACCATCAAACTCAGATTCCTCATGTACTTGTGGAAGTGTTCATTTGCACACCACCATATAATCTCACCATGAATATGGCCCAAATTATAATTACTCAGTTCAACTGAATGACACACTCTCTCTCTCTCTCGTGGAAGTGTTCAATTGCACACCAACATATAATCTCACCATGAATATGGCCCAATTTATAATTACTCAGTTCAACTGAATGACACTCTCTCTCTCTCTCTCTCCCAAATCTGTTTGAGATAATGAAGTAAACGGCCTTATTACAAAATCTAACAATAAAACTCAAAGTTAACTGGACATCTTGGATGCAGTAGCATTAAGTATGAAAAGTACTAAAACTTTCACTCATAACTGAAGTCTGAGATAGACCAATTACCTAGCATCACGAAACCCGGTCAATGCTAAATAAAGAGTTCGTGGGATAGGTGTAGCAGAAAGAGTAAGGACATCAACTGAAGTCTTGAATGATGAAATCTTTTCCTTCTGTTTGACACCAAACCTCTGAAGCATAGGTTTATTGCATATCAATGAAGAAAACATATAATGAAGGTTAGAAAGGAGAAAATTCATTGCAGATAACAGCAAAACAATTTATCAGGCATACCTGCTCCTCATCAACCACAAGGAGGCCTAATCTACTGTACATAACACGATTTCCAAGAAGTGAATGGGTCCCCACAATAATGTCCAGTTCACCATTTTTAATCATGACCAGAAGCTCCTCTTTCTCTGCTCTAGTCTACATGTTATGAGAAATTTAATTAATTTATGAAAACAGTAATTACTAATAATTCCATGATACTTTCATAGACTTGAACAGTTATATCGTGATTTCTTGTGTAATTTGAACTAGAGAAATGGAACAAACATACAAGCAGTGTCGTGATAGGATGCATTGTAGGACATCAGAAATATAATTAGGGTAATTACAAGTACAACCAAATACAAATAGCAAACAGAGTCTTTAAAATAACAAAGGCAAAAATAAATTATCAGTGTGTATATACTGTCTTTGATTATCATCAACTACTGCAAAATCTAAATGAACCATTTTAAATCACTTTAAATGTTAGATAGCCAATCACATTTTAATAAGGGAAAGAATAACATGAAAAAGAAAACTCATCATATGAAATACACAGAGGAATTATGGATAAGAACTGAATTAAAGAAGTTCAACTAGAATAGTGATAATTCTTGGCACCAAATCTAAAACCTAAGTACTAATAACAGCAATCCAGCAGCCCTATATGGGAGTTTATAAAGTAATTTGCAATAGAGAAGAAGTCCATCTAGTTGATTTGCTCCACATACCTGAAACCTGCTCAGCAGTCCAACCCTAATATTAGGATATGCAGAAAATCTCTCTGAAATAACATTAAAATGTTGTTTGGCTAAGACAATTGTTGGTGCAAGAATCATAGCTTGCTTCCCAGATGAAACTACACAAAAGATGGCACGTAGTGCAACTTCAGTCTTGCCAAACCCAACATCTCCACAAATTAATCGGTCCATTGGAGTTTCCTTCTCTGTCAAGTCCTTCTCTACGTCAATGAAAGCCTGCAATCACGATTTCCATATAACTCAAAAGGCTTAATATATATTTAGTTACAGGGAAAACAGAACATATATGATTTAAGCGAGTACCAAAAAAAAAAAAACAAAAAAAAGAGAGAGATTGGTAAAAACAAAATATAAATAAATAATTATGACAATCAGGTTTGCATTGATGAATTTTCCTTCACCTCGCTCGATAGTCTATCATAAGTGGTGCACTTCATCAGAAAATTATAGTAATACCTGCTGCTGGTCTGGTGTGGGCTCATAAGCAAAACTAGATACAAATTCAGCCATGGCATTACTCTTTGGATAGGGAGGCCTCCTTTGTTTCAACCTATCCAAATACACCTCCATCAAATCAACAACCATTTTCTGAATAACAAACTTTCCTTTTGTTTTCTTCCTTTCCCATGAGCTAGGATCCTTCAATTTGCTCAATGTCTTGGGCTTTTTCGTTTCATTGGGGCTGGAAAGATATGTAAAACATGTTATCATCAGATCGCAGGAACAATGTACCACAGTAGACTCGCAGAAGAACAAAGAAGTGAACAAAATTAGTAATGTTCCTATGAAGATCTTCACATCAGTTTAGTTCAGTATTGTGAACAAACCCGTTTTATTATGCATAAATTTCCATCTCTCTAATTCAGTTCCATCTAGTACAATTGACAGAAGCAATTTCAGACACCTAAATGAGCACAATGGATAAAGAAAGAGATTGAAAAACCTACAGATTGTATCTGTAAAGCAAGCGAGAGGCTTGCTTGAGAGGAAGCTTGGCCATCCCATCCGCATACTGAATAAACACATACTCAACACGATTTGGTGAGTCCTCGGGGAGGTCGAATTTAATCCCGACGAATTTTCCGACACCGACCTTCTTGTGCACCACATAGTCCCCGGCGCGCAGAGTGTAAGGGTCGATCTTGTAGCTGAACTTGCCGCCGGTTTTTTGCTCCAAATCCCCTTTCAGCTTCAGCAAGCCCCTCTGCTGCTGCTCCTTGACACGGCGGATGTACTTATCGGCCTCGCCGGATTCCATGGCGGCGGGACGGGAGGCCTCCCTCTTGCTGTAGTCGCGGCGGACTCTGGCGTTGAGGTCGGCAATGACGTCTTCTTCGCCCTTCCCTTTGGCGGGTCGGCCGGGTTTGGAGGTGGAGTGGAGGCTCAAGGTGCTGTAGGAGGAATTGACGACGGAGAGGAAGGGCCGGGGTTTGCGACGGTGGGGACGGCATGTGGTGACGTTGAAGAAGGTGCGCAGCTTAGGAGTGGAACTGAGAATCAAGAATGTGGAGGAATCAGGAATGGAGAAGATAGAAGAAGAGGAAGAAGAAGAAGAAGACATGTTTGGGTGGGAGAGGAGAAGATAGCAGAGGGGTTTTGGTTAAACCCAAACAATGGAAATGGAAATGTTGGTGGTGTTGTTGTTGGTTGTGGAAGACAAATTATAGAATATGATTTTTTTTTTT
>JAYMTH010000846.1:0-17540 GCA_036897465.1 Pelargonium australe | reverse complement strand
TTGAAATACAATATTTCAAATCCAAAATTTCAAATGACGAATTTCAAATCAAATTCATGTTCCCAAACGCAACCTTACGTGATATCAATTCTTGTTTGGTGTTGCACAACGATAGTTCATTTGTATGACCTTTCATGTAATTCTTGCTCCTCATGTGTACCGGATGAGTTATAAATCATTGACTAATTAACGTTGCAAATGGCGAGTTACCACATGCAAAAATGTATAAAGAGAAGTAAATACTCCATTAGCTTCAAAACAAATGTCCACATTTATATTTTATAGAGATTATGGATTATTTTTGTTAGGACTTAGGATTGATGTTTTCTCATTAAAATGCCTCATAGTTATACTCTTGATATAACATACTTATAATATTCTTACTAACTTATATTTTATGAAAATTGTTGGTAATTCATGCATAACCAACTTTAAAAAACAAAGTGAACAATTATATTAGAACAAAGTTTGTAGAAAAGTATACAATTATTTTAGACAGATGAAGTGATAGATAATTGATATTTGTATCTGCCACCAATTGAAAATAAAGGGAAACTTAGAAAGAGAAAACTTTAATAAAATGCGATGAGTAACAACATATGAATCAATTACACTAATGAATCCAATGATAATACATTGATCAACACGATAGTTTTCCAGAATCGCTGGATAAGTGATTTCAAATAAGGTGTTATCACCTCATTGGCTTTGTTAAGTTGCAACTGATATAACTTTATATCAGTCAATTGATATACATTTTACTCTCTCTATATATATAATTGGAGTATAATAATAATTTGGGGCTCAAATTAAAGCCCATCAATTTGAGAATTTTTTCACAGAAAACCTTTACATATATGGAAAATAAAAAATACATAATGTGACATATAAGAACTCAAATTGAGTCCACCGATGCAGATGCTCTAACATTTATGGGTTAAATGATTCTAAACCCCCATAAACTTTATTGGATTTTGGATTTCGCTAATGTTTAGGGTTTTCACTTGCTCCAATTCTTGAATTTTTTAATATTTTTAATTTGTTCCAAGTTACCTGCTACAACATGTTGCTTCTTCCACATCAGCAATAGACTATTGTGGATTCAAAGTTTAATCCCTAAACTTTCTAAAAAAAAATTATCTAATTTACTCAAACTGATCACCACCTCAAAAAAATTCGTCATTTTCACACCCATTTAGCACAATTCCCTTCTCACTATAACTTTTTGGGTCCCTCTGTCCCTTCTTTGTCGATGACCCATTGATAAGCATTAAATAGCTAAGAATTGGTTAACATAAATGTAAGATGATACTGAAATTTTCAAGGGAGGATGATGGTACTGGAAATTCCTTAATGTCTTCTACCTTCTCTTATTGCGTACGAACCTCTTAGATATTATGCTTCAAGAGAGAGTGATGGTACTGGAAATTTCTCGTTTGTGTATTAATAAAAAAATTGGTAATTTATTCAACAATCTTGTTGCGTACGAACAATGCAACACAAGTGTGCAACCTTATATGACAACCTATATTTCCTTCTTTAAGGGACAATTGTGAACTCACCTTAAAGATGTTGACATGCTTCGTAGGAAAGAGATTGTTAGTAATGTTTTGGGTAGTGATGAATTGCGATGAGGAAGTTATTTCTCTTATCTACGACTTTGCCAGTGATATTGTTTATGAAAGGAAAAAGTTCTCCCTATGGAATTGATAAAAAAAAAAAAAAAGAAAAAAAGAAAAAAAAAACACAATTACTATAACGAAATACTAGTAACACATATGAGATTGTTAAGACAACAATATTTTTCATCACCTTGGACATCGATGACATTCTTGTAAGCTATCATAATTTTTAAGATCATTTGTGATTCAAACCTTGTACACTATACTAGCTTACACACATCAAGATAAGTAAGTTATATATAGCTTTAACTGCTATGCTTGTGTTTTTAATGACAAACAATTTCGCGGTGGTGAGTTGGAGTAAATTTTAAAAAAAATGAAAAGCCCAGTGGATCCATGCAGTTCGTTCCGCTCACCAATAATTCACTTGGATGAGTATGACTGAAATTTAATAAGGTGTTATCACTTAAGGCTGGGCATTGGTCTAAAACTGGACCGGACCGACCCGGACGGTGACCAAAAATTAGACAATCTTTGGACCAAAGATCGGACCGTAACTGAGTGGGGTGTGGTCCGGACTGGACCGACCCAATGGGACCCAATAGAACATAAGGAATTTGGACTTGCTGGCGTCAAGATCTGCATGTCGAAGACGAGGTTCGCGTGTCGGAGACGAAGTTTTCTCTTCCTTCTTCGTCGTGTTCAGTGCTAGAGATTGAAGATGAGAACTGGTCCCAACCAAATTGAACTTATAGCCCTAATTTTAGGCCTAACTTAAGCCCAATGCCCAACCCATTATCCAAATTCCCAACCGCCCATATAAATTTAATTGCCATGATTAGATCCATTCGGTCCTATGTGCTTTTTTTGTGTTTTGGGCGGGACATATATTTTATTTGAGGACCGAAGACCGAACATAGGTTAGATCCGGAGTCTGGTTCGGTCCATTTTTTGGTCCACCCTATTTTATGCTCAGTACTATTATCACCTTATTAATTTAGCGTAACTTAAATCAAAAATAATTTGACTCATATATATTTTCTCTCTCGGTCTCTATATATATAATTGTTACAAAACTTTTAGAAAATGCTAAAATAATACAGTTGGCTTAGATAGATATATCATGATTTATATTAAGTGCACACATGCATGTTAGATAAATTTTACATCTCTCGTTCACCTTTACTTCAATAGTGACATAATCTTTGTGCACAAGTCTATGTTCAATTAAACTTTTCCAAAATTGTTAGCAGATTACAGATAATTTCCATTATAAACAAAACAACTAAATTACTTGAGTAGCTACAATTGTTCCATCTCCGGAATCCACTCTCACCCTTGTGATACACAACAACAAACAACGAACATGCAACAAGCATTTGCCAAGTGTCACAACACAATTGGTGGAATGAGACAAAGTCAAGTAGTGAAGCGCATGACTTGGTCCTAAGAAGAGTCACTCCCGCTCCTTCGCTCAAAATCGGGTGACACAAACAGAAACAGAGTTTGTTATAAAGAGAGACCAAAAAGGAAGAACAGAAAAGCACAGAAATAGAGAATAACCAGTTGGCTAATAAATTTCGTTCTATAAAGGAGAGAACCCTACAACCAATTTCCCATCTTAGATATTCCTTCATTCATACACAACAACAAAACAAAACAAAACACAACTTATTTACGTACATGTATACTGCATATCTCATCATCACCACCCTCCAATAGAGAAACTGTACTCTCCCAATTACCAACTTATTTAACTGATTTCTGTTTACACACATTTATATATAACACCTACATTTCATTTCTTGAAAATCAAAACAAAACACCAAGAGAGAGAGAGAGCGCTACAGCTAGCCGGACAGACCAAGGGCTGAGCAGCAAGTCATGGCCAACATCAGCTTGGAAGAGATCAAGAATGAGAATGTGGACCTGGTAAGTCTAAATTTGTTCTTATTTCGACCGTCACGGACACATTTTCTTTAGTTTTTACTCTTAACCTGACGTCGTTAATTCTGTGTGATGGTCGGGTCGGGTGCAGGAACGCATACCGGTTCAAGAAGTGTTCGAGCAGTTGAAATGCACCAAAGAAGGATTGTCATCGGAGGAAGGGCAGCAGAGGCTTCAGATCTTTGGCTACAACAAGCTAGAGGAGAAAAAGGTATTTTGTTTCAACCATTTTTGTTTGTTTTTTTAAAAAAAAAAAAAAAAAATGTGCATACATTTGCTAATCTATGGATTTGAAAACTACAACAGGAGAGCAAGCTTCTCAAATTCTTGGGTTTCATGTGGAATCCTCTGTCCTGGGTGATGGAGGTCGCTGCCATCATGGCCATTGCTTTGGCAAACGGCGGCGGCAGGCCACCGGACTGGCAAGACTTTGTGGGTATAGTGGTTCTGCTCCTTATCAACTCCACCATCAGTTTCATTGAAGAGAACAACGCCGGCAATGCCGCGGCCGCCCTCATGGCCGGTCTTGCTCCCAAAACCAAGGTCCTAAGGGATGGGAAATGGCAGGAGCAAGATGCTGCCATCCTCGTGCCGGGAGACGTCATCAGCATCAAGTTGGGAGATATCGTCCCTGCTGATGCTCGTCTCCTCGACGGAGATCCCCTCAAGATTGACCAGTCGGCTTTAACCGGCGAGTCCTTGCCCGTCACCAAGAACCCCGGCCAAGAAGTCTTCTCTGGCTCCACCTGCAAGCAGGGCGAGATTGAGGCTGTGGTGATCGCCACCGGCGTCCACACTTTCTTCGGCAAAGCAGCTCATCTGGTGGACAGCACCAATCAGGAAGGCCACTTCCAGAAAGTAAATATGATTTAACATTTGAGCAATGCAAATAATTTATCTGTAAATTCACCGATTGCTTGCTTAATTCCTGTTTGATTGATGATCAGGTTCTGACCGCCATTGGAAACTTCTGCATTTGCTCCATTTTTGTGGGAATTGTGATTGAGCTAGTGGTGATGTACCCTATTCAGCGCCGGAGTTACAGGGACGGAATTGATAATCTTCTGGTCCTACTCATCGGGGGAATCCCGATCGCCATGCCCACCGTGCTCTCTGTCACAATGGCTATCGGTTCCCACCGCCTCTCGCAGCAAGGTGCCATCACCAAGAGGATGACTGCAATTGAAGAAATGGCTGGAATGGATGTCCTCTGCAGTGACAAGACTGGTACTCTTACTCTCAATAAGCTGACAGTGGACAAAAGTTTGGTAGAGGTAAATTAATAGTCATTAGCTATATACATATACATCATTTTACACACAAATACACTCCTGAGTGCTCACCATGGCTTCATCTTCAGGTGTTTGTCAAGGATATGGATAAGGAAACGGTGATGCTTTACGCAGCGAGGGCTTCGAGGGTGGAGAATCAGGATGCTATTGATGCTTGTATTGTTGGAATGTTGGCTGACCCCAAGGAGGTATATATATATGTGATATATATGAAACAGATTTAGACAAATAGAATGTAGATCAAATCAGATTATAACTTGCACTTAAATTGTTCTTTGCAGGCCAGAGCAGGTATCAATGAGGTTCATTTCTTGCCATTTAATCCTGTGGACAAGCGTACCGCCATTACCTACATTGATTCGGATGGAAACTGGCACCGAATCAGCAAGGGTGCACCTGAACAAGTAATGTTTAGTTTCCAGCTTAATGGCTATTGCTTGATTGGTTTCAGAATAATTTGCCAGGCGCAATTGCTGATTGTTTCTCTTGTAACTAACAGATAATCGAGCTATGCAACCTTAGGGACGATGTGGCAAAGAAAGCTCACGCAGTGATCGCTAAGTTTGCTGATCGAGGCCTTCGATCTCTTGGTGTTTGCAAACAAGTAAGATAGTTCTCTTTTATCCTCAAAAAGAATCTCAGTCATGGTTTATTGGCTAAGACTCTCAGCGCCCGCTCAAATCCATTTATTTTCTGTCTTGGATGAGAGTCTTAGCCAATAAATAAGGGTTGAGATTCTGAGTATTTATATAAGATTGAGTTTGATGATGACAATTTGTTTGTTCCAGACTGTGCCAGAAAAGACCAAGGAAAGTGCAGGAGCACCATGGCAATTTGTGGGTCTCTTGCCTCTATTCGACCCTCCAAGGCATGACAGTGCAGAGACCATCCGGCGTGCGCTCAACCTTGGTGTCAACGTGAAGATGATCACCGGCGACCAGCTCGCCATCGGAAAAGAAACTGGTCGCCGGCTGGGTATGGGGACCAACATGTATCCCTCTTCTGCTCTCCTAGGCAATTCCAAGGATGAGTCAATTGGTGTACTACCAGTTGAAGAGCTTATTGAGAAGGCAGACGGGTTTGCCGGAGTGTTCCCGGAGCACAAATACGAGATTGTGAAGAAGCTGCAGGAGAGGAAGCACATATGTGGGATGACCGGAGATGGTGTAAACGATGCCCCAGCCTTAAAGAAGGCCGACATTGGAATTGCAGTGGCGGATGCAACCGATGCAGCACGAAGCGCCTCTGACATCGTCCTGACAGAGCCGGGATTGAGCGTGATCGTGAGCGCCGTCTTGACTAGCAGAGCTATCTTTCAGAGGATGAAGAACTACACCATCTATGCCGTTTCCATCACCATCCGTATTGTGATGGGATTTATGCTCCTTGCCCTTATCTGGAAATTCGATTTCTCGCCTTTCATGGTTCTCATCATTGCCATACTAAACGATGGAACCATCATGACCATATCCAAGGACAGGGTCAAGCCGTCGCCTCTCCCCGATTCTTGGAAGCTCAAGGAGATCTTTGCCACTGGCATTGTCCTCGGCACCTACATGGCGGTCATCACTGTGGTCTTCTTTTGGGCCATTCGTTCCTCCGACTTCTTCGAAGTAAGGAATTGTACCATTGTTTCATTTCGTGTTGCACCTAACTATATTCTAATCCTAATACTCGTTTGCAGAAACATTTCGGCGTCAAACGACTCAGCGAAAACCACGAAGAGCTTACATCAGCTGTGTACCTCCAAGTTAGTATTGTTAGTCAGGCCCTCATTTTCGTCACAAGATCCCGGAGCTGGTCCTTCGTGGAACGCCCCGGCTTCCTCTTGATGTTTGCTTTTCTGGTAGCTCAGTTGGTAAGTTCGTGTTGAACATAAAATTATATATGTTCTTTCTCCTACATTGTTGAAATTTAACATGACTTGAATTGATTTGCAATGTTAAATAACTAGATTGCTACGCTTATTGCTGTATACGCACACTGGGGCTTTGCGAGGATCCAAGGCATCGGGTGGGGCTGGGCTGGAGTTATTTGGATCTTCAGCATTGTCACTTACATTCCTCTGGATATTCTAAAGTTCATTATCAGATTTGCATTGAGTGGGAAGGCATGGAACTCCATGATGCAAAACAGGGTATGGAATCTTGAAATCAAGAAGTGCATGCATGCATGCATGCATGAACCCTAATCAATTAATTACTTATAATCATTGCTTGTTTATGTGCATGGTTTATTAGACTGCATTCACAACGAAGAAAGATTACGGAAAAGGCGAGAGGGAGGCTCAATGGGCCGCCGCGCAGCGCACTCTACACGGCCTCCAGCCCCCGGAAATGCAAGAGATCTTCAACGACAACAATAACTATAGGGAGTTGTCTGAAATAGCTGAACAGGCCAAGAGGCGTGCCGAGGTTGCAAGGTACATGTGTTATGCAGGTTTAACTATTATGAGTTGAAATAATGACGTGTTTCAGTAGCTGACGTGACACAAATTGATATTCAGGTTGAGGGAGCTTCACACACTGAAGGGACATGTGGAATCTGTGGTGAAGCTGAAGGGGCTGGACATTGAGACCATCCAACAACACTACACTGTTTAAGGTAATATGTTTAGGTGGATGGAGAAGGCTTAAAGTTGAGAGAAGAAGGCCAGCTGAGCTGCCAAGTACTTCCTTTGTTTCCGTAGTATAGGATGCATGCAAGCACAATAATCCAACGGTTCATGAGAATTGGCTGTTGGGAGGGAGAGGACGTCATGGATATTCTATACTAGTACTACTACCATGTCATTATGTAATAATGTATTGATTTCAATGATACTCTCCTATTCCTTTATTCTCTCTTGTTTAAATCAATATTCTATATTTGTTTTGTGCCTCAATCTCAATCTCAATCATGCTTAATTCAATATTTGCTAGTTTTAATACAAGCTCAAAAGTGAATATTTGCAAAATATAATTCTAAAATTGTGTTCAAGTATTTTTTTTATTGGAGGAATGGAAATCCACATTTATTTACAGAAATCGGGCCGAACAATTCGCCGCTTGAACTAAGACACAACAGACATACCAGTCTGGTTCTCAACTGACATGAATAAACAATCAAATCCAGAGAAAACGGGTCAAAATTGGTGACCTAACTAACTGGGGTTGACCTGACTTTAACTCTTTATTGTCGGTTGTCAACATGAACATTAAGAAACCGGTCTCCTCTAAATAAGTTACGTGATGCAGTCTTCAGTTGTGATGAATCTTAGCTCCAGTCTTGTCTTCATTTTTTTCCCATTTTGCTAGGACATTGTGAAACCTGATCGTCTAGCATTTTTCCAAAGGTTTTTATGCTAAAGGCAAATTTGGTAAAAGGCTGAATTCGGTTTTCCTCGCTTTGATCCCAAAGACTTCGTCGCCGCAATGCCTGAATTATTACATGCCTATAAGTCTCATTTAGGCTCCTTATAAGATAATTTCCAAGCTATTTCACGTCTTCTAAAACCACATATTGGGGGTCTTAGTAGTATTGTGAAGAGTACTTTTATCCAAGACCAGCAAATCCTTGACAATATTCTTATTCTTATAGTAGGAGGAGCTAATTCACTTGGTTCGTTCGAACAAGAGACCTTCTGTTATCACGATTTCAAGCAGGCTTTTGATCGCTTAGATTGGGGTTTTATTGATCATTGTCTTGTCTCGATGTTTTTCAAGCAGGCTTTCAGGATGTAGATTAAAAGTTGTCTCGAGTCTTCCATCTCGGTTCTTCTTATTAGTTCACCGACAATTGATTTCATTTCTTCTTAGGGAGTCAAACAGAGTTGCATGCTTTCGCCTTTTCTATGCATTATAGTTTCCGAGACTCTTCACCTTCTTCTCTTGAAGGTTGAGTCCATTAACAGTACCAAGGGAGTTCGGGTTGATGAATTATCAATTTCTCATTTACAATTCGCGAGCGACAAAATTCTATTATGGAAGTGTTGGATTCGTCTCGTTCTATTCGTCATGTTAAATCCATCTTGCAAGGGTTTGAGTTAATTTTAGGGATAAAGATCAAGTTCTTGAAATCTTGCTTGATTGACTTAAATATATCTGATGAGACCTCCAGCGGCTTAGAAGTCGGGTTGGGGTGTTGCGCTGCCTCCCTCTATATTTCTTATCTTGGATTTCAGCTAGACGCTTACTAAAGAAGGGTGATAACTCGCATTTTATGCTAGTTATTGAACCCTAAATCATGCATAGATGTCCCCTTCTACTCTCATTTTGCACTCGAAAAGTCCTTAATTGAGTGTGAATTTACCAAAATGCTCTTCCTAGCATGAAGCCCAAAAACGATCTCAGCCCAAGTCAAGTGTACTGCGCTCCTACGCCAGAACAAGTCACTATAGACATTTCTCAACACATATGAAGGTTAGAGAAACCAACGCTACGCCTAGCAAGGCTAGAGAGTCGGCAACGCTAGAGCTAGTAAGGCTACAGAGCCAGCAAGGCTACAGAGCTAGCATGGCAAGGAGCTTCAGCAAGACAAAGAGTTCTAGCAAAGTTAGGCCTAAAGGCCCTGTCAATGCAAGACCTAGAGCTCCAGTAAGCTTAAAACTCCTAGAAAAGTTCAAGACTTGCACAAGAATTTAACTAAACATGGGAAGCACTTATAGGAGGTCACAAGCTCCCAAAAAAGTCCCCAAACTACTCCAAATAAAGTTTCCAAAGAGTTTGGGGGCGAAACAAGGCTAAAAATAAACCAGCAGTGAAATTGGAATAGCCTTGTCCATATAACAGCAAAACAAGAATAATGTTGTCCACCTAACAACAAATCAGGGATAAGGTTGTCCTCCTAACATCAAAACGCGGATAAGGTTGTCCCTCTAGCAAAACAGGAGTAAAGCTGTCCGCGAAATGTCGCGGCAACAGGACACAATGTTGCGGCATTGCGCCCGAATGTCGCGGCATCCATGTCAAATGTCGCGGCCTTGCCCTGCTCCAGCCCCTCTTGTACATTTTGGCTTCCAAACACTCCCTGGTCAGCTCCCCTTGACCTCGTATGATGTACAACGGCTCCTAGCACTATTCCAAGATTGATATGAGGCTTTAACATCGCTAAAGTCACCTTTAAGATTTACCAACAAGCTTCCACAAACTTATCACTCACAAGTGCCTATGACTAGTCCTCTCAAAGTGCTAGCTCATAAAGGGTTTGGTGAGCCTACAATTCTCAAGCTCTCACAACACTTCCAAACACCTATGATTATGCCTCTCAAGGTACTAGCTCACTAGAGGTTTTGGCAAGCTCTCATTACACTCTCATGCATCCATGAATATGCCTCTCATAGCACTAGCTCATCAGGGATCTAGGCGAATCCAAGAGGCTTACGGGACAGGCCCGCCTCTAGAGCATGATTGAGCAGCACAATCAAGACGAAGAAGGAGCCCAACACTACTAACAGGTTAAAAGTGGACATTGGGTCAATTAGGGTCATTTGGGCTAGGAGAGTCAAATAGGTCGATCATGGGCCTCATATCTTCATCAATCAATCACGTCACGACATGTGGCGCAAGGTTGTAAGATTTCCTATAAATATCCTACTCCCCCAAAGAGAAAAGGGTTCACAACTTGGTTAGATTCTCACTTCATTTTCCACACCTCCTCTCTCTAAGCTTTCTCTCTCTAGAAAAGCTCTAGTGTCTACCATACAAAGTGTTTATTCTCACGCCCGAGGCGGAGTCCTGGTAACACCCCCCCAGGTTTTTCATTCCTTCATGGTGTGTTTTCCTTCCACAGGCTACAGGTTCAAGAAGTTGGACGACACCTTAGCTTGGAGTTGGATTTGAGACACTAGAACCTAGATTGCTCACCTAAGCTCTCAAGATTGGACGGTAAAACACTTAGACTAGTAACCTTTGCATTTGAGGAGAAGAAGCTCTACACCAACACTCACACATCACCTTATGTGTTTGCGTTGACCCTTAGGTCAAAACAAGCACGTCAGGACCTATAGGTCTTGAGTTTCTCTTTGTGAAGTGCGGATAAAATTTATATTACTGAACGGATTATTACATTCATAACTCAAATTACTTTTACATTCTCGTCAACGATGGCTTCGTTTATGCTCTCAAGATTTGGCTGCCAGTAATCAATAGATTTACGATGCTTTGTTGGAGACCTTCTTCTTGTAGACTCATTATTCCTCTTCCTCGTGACCTCCTTCTTCCCCGAGTTCAACGATTTTGTCTCATCACTAGAATGTTTGTCACTGTCTCTCCGACCACCTCTTTTCTTGGCTCTCCCTCCGGCGGCATCAGAATCTTTCAAGCAAGCACACAGCCCATTGTTTTTACTCAAAAAACTGCAAGCCCCCAAGGCCTCTTCTTCTTGATCGTCATTTTGGTCGTCCGCGGCCATGTCGGGGACCGGAGACGGGCAGTACTTCATGGAGTTGCGCTGCAGCTTCCGGATGGTGCTGATGGGGACAACATAGTACTTCTGGCCGAGGACAAGCGAGGTCTCCGGTGCAATGATCGCGAACGGCTGCTTGAATACGTGCGGGTAGGCCACGCAGCATTTAGGGTTTCGGAGCACGATCTCGGATGCAAGGAGAGGCCGGTCGTGGAGCTCGACGTGGCCGCCGGGATGAACGATCTTGATGAACTGGTTCTTGGTATTATTGGTGCATAGCCATTTTGAGAAGGCCATGGAAGTTTATGTCAAGAGCTGGCTCTGAGCATGTTAATGATAGTATATGAAGTATTTTATATGTATATACTCTCTATCATGGCATCTTGTTTTATCTGTATTGATTTTATTTATCGATTATTTTACTATTTTTTAGCATTGGCAACAACGTATTTCAACTATGCGGCATTCTTGAATGTATATGTTGTCAGTTGTCATGTTACTTAATGCACGGATACTAAAAAAATTTGGAGTTAGCTACGCGATGAAGATTTGGAAAAAGAAAACTACATAAAGTTAACTATAACGTATATGTATGAAGTTATGAGAACAAGGAAAACATATATATATATACGAATTAAAAGAGGAGTCAATAAGTGATGAAAATAGATATTGTTATAATCAATCTACATTATTGAACATATATATAATAACATTGAGAGTTGTTGGGGATCAGATTCCTTCAAAGTAATAATAACAATTAAACGAAGAAATAGGAGCATGTATATTGATGGCGAATAATAGATATCAATTGGTTCAAAACAATAAAGTTAAGAACAATACAAAATATACATCATATACATTAACTGAAAATAACAATAATAGATATCACTGAAATATTACAGAAATCTATTAATACTTATATAACATAATGCCGAAACACAGACAAGTAATGGAACACATAACTGACATACAGTAACGAATTAAAGACATTTAACAGTATACAAAACTGATAAACAGTAACGAATCAAAGACATGTAATGGTTCAGATATAAGAACAACAATATTAATATAAACATGTGAAACACATATATTAATATTAATTATAGAAAAACCAGATTCGATGAAGAGAATAAAACTGAGCCCAACGAACTCACGTTGTGTCCTTAAGACAATTTTGCTCCTGTAACATACCCAAGGTTTATAGCAATTGTCTCCCAGGATAGAACGATTTACCTTTCTTGTAAAGCGGTACTTCAATTACAAGAAATAGCGAACGCAACTTTATGCTGAGTAATCGTACTATAAAGTGATATGCATTTTAAGTTTAGAAGAAGAAAACCATTGAAAATATTATGTTTATTCTCTCTATAAAATTCCAGCAAAACAAATGTTTTATAATTGGTGAAAAGACACCAAATAGTTATAAAACTAATTTATAACTACCAAAAACTAATTTAATAAATCTGAAAATAATTTAATAAATCAAAATTAAATTCAAAATCATAAAATAATTTCATTTATTCCAACAGAGAGTTTCACATAAGTTCGTTTGTTTTCTCACACTATTCTTTTGATTTTGTAGAAAAGTCGGTAGAGTAATGAAAATTATATTAACTAATGTTCTAAGTGTTGTAGTTTAAATAAGTCTTATATTCTCAACTCCGAATCAATTCCAACGTAAATATATTCAGGCGTGCTTACTTAGTAGATGTGACCTCTGCAGGAATACCACACCAAAGAACGAGGTTTAATTTTTGGGGTGTTTTTGTGACGTCGCCTCAGGTGTGAGAATATCGGCCGGAATACACGAAACTCTTGATAGTGTTTTAGAGAGAAAAAGTAATATTGAGAGAATGAAGATCCATCTCTCTTACTAAGAGATGAGTATATATACTTGTTACCATTTTCACCACGTGTCGATTTGTGGTTGGTTGATAGCAACGGGGGGCTACTTTGGGCCCACTTAGAACTTTGAGTTCTTACTTCTTCGACTGCTCGTGCACAGGTGCCATGGGAGGCCTACGGTTATCGTAATTTCCTTATGCTTCAGGACATACGTCGAAGCTCTTATAAGTCTCTACCACACGAGGTAGCATCATAGGGTTCCCAATCGTATGAACCGAGCTTTTGATTTCGGGTGCACTGGACACGGGATCCGAGAGAGGTAAAACGCTCTTGTAAAACCCTTGTGCCTCGAGGAGTAAGACAAAGCTTCTAGAATCCTCTACCACATGAGGTAGCGTCCTAGGGGTTCATTTCCTTGGAGGCTTGTATGTCACACGGCGAGGCGGGAAAGCTTGACTGTCACGCTTGGTGAAGTTCATCATGTGAGTCGGGCCTCATGCTAGTCGGGCACGTTGTTTGTGCGTGTTGGGTGTGTTTGGAGGCATGCATATGACTCGCATGTGCAAAGGTGTCTTCCAGATCCTCCACCGTGCGGGATAGCACCCTAAAGTATCAGAAGCGCTTGTTGGCTTCACTTGATGTTCGGTGCGTCGAACAACCATTACAGGGTTTCGGGGCGATGGTTTAGACTTACTTGCTTGCTAATGTCGAGTTGGGTCCCTTTACATGCCTTGGAACAACCTTCGAAGTGACAAAACAACTGAAAGCATCGAAGAAGCCATACTCGCGAACCTCGTCGTGACCATTAGGTCACTTCCCAACCGCCAGGTAAAGTACCAACCATCAAGTCACGTTTTGATCATCAGGTCACGTTCCGACTGTCAGGTCATATTTTAACCGTCAGGTCATGTCCTGAACGCCAGGTTACATCCCGACCGCTAGGTCACGTCCTGACCATCACGTGGTGTTTCTTGAAGCAACGGTTTCTTGTCTCGCTTGTCTTTTTGACACGTGCACTATTTGATAGATATTTATGATATTTTATCCTCGCTTTTATCTTATATTTGTTCCGGTTTATCATGTTTTAGCTTATATTATCTTGCTTTATTAGATTTGATGTGTTTTGTAGTGTTTTAGTGCTTTGAAGGTCTTTTATATATGTTTTAGGTCATATGAGGCGATCAAATGGAGCTAAGGAAGAGATTAAAGAGTCGGAAGATGTCTAAAATAGAAAACGGGTCGTGTCATGCTTAACACTAACCGTGTCCATCAAAGCTCAAAGGAACTCATTCTGCTAGCTAATACAGACCAAAATACGGGTCATACCTGACCAACACGGGACACGTGTGTTTGAAAGGCTCAATATAAACTTGCTGCCCGCGAACACGGGTTACGACACGGGTCACGTAGGGTGTGTTGTACGCAGGTTTACTTTCCTATTTCGAGTTTAAGTCCCATTTTCTTGTATTTAAGGCTTGTAAAAACACTAGATTAGAGGATTATTCATAGTTTTGAGTGGAGAACCATTGAGAATAGATTAGAGAAGCTCCAAGGAAGATTATTACTCACAAATTGTGTAACGTTTCTCTTAACTTTATTGAATGCAATTTATGTTTTCATTATTGTTTGGTTTTTGTTGCATGATTATGAGTAACTAAACCCCCTTGATTTGAGGATGAGGGGTGTAGCCAATTGTTAGGGTTTTAATGGTTTGAATGCATGAATAATATTTATTAGGTGCTTTGATTGATACAAATCTACTGCTTGTATTGAAGAGATTCAATATCTCTCCCTTAGGACAACAAATTGGCCTTGAGAGAGATAATACGTTGCCCAGAACCTATCAATAAAACACACTAGATAATCGCCTAGAGATAGAGGTTAACCCTAGTATGAGGCAGTAAGATTCATCCTACTTTTCTTGTCTTGCTCTAAACTTTATGTGAGGGATCAATTAGGTTTAGCACAGATTGGGACTTGCACTCGCCTCGAGAGAGAGTTTGCATAGCTCGCGTAGAATCGCTTGCACATCCTTAATTCATGCATGCAAACATAAAACTTGATACAATTGGTGAACCTCGAATCCTTTAATTGCTTTATCTTGAATTTTTAAAATAGTTTTCCTATCTATTTTGTTTACTTTAATTATACAAATAATCACAAAAGTTTCCAAACCAAAAATCTTAATTTTAATTCTTGAGTTCACTAGTTTAGAATTTTGGTTTTTCCTTCCCTGTGGTTCGAAACCTTATTTTTATCACCTTTTGACCAACGTCACTTTTCTTGGGGGATGAATGTATGCTTTTTTTGTTTCATGATGAGGTCATACACGGAGACAAGGTCATGCACGACGGTGGGGAGGCGGACGGCGACGAGGATGTGGGCTTTGAAGAGGGAGGTCTTGGGGTTGTAGTATCCATATTCCTTGGAGTAATAATTTGTGTATTGCTTGTTGTTTATGAGAGTTTGTATGCACATCATGAGGACGTGGGACAAGCACCAAACAGAGGAGGACATGGCTCGAGGGAATGGGCGCAAGATGAGGCTCGTGCGAGCAAGCTTGCGGGGTTATGCACGAGAGCGTGCTCTTGGAGACACCAAAAACACCAAATCATTATCTTCATATCGTTCGCAACAAGCTCTAATCATCGTCCTCGTTATTTTCAAGCACTAACAATGATCTCAACCACCACGACGAATCTTACTGGTCACTTGAAATGGGTGTGCCCAGGAAGAGAAACTCCAACCACCACAAGAAGTTGTCTTGGCTTTGCTCTCAGATCATCGACGGAAAACGACACTGACTTCAGTTCTCCTTTCGGACAAAGAGACGCCTCACCTACGCAGATGCTGATTTCTGAAAGGAAAAATAAAAACAAAACGTTGCATTCTAGTTTTCTTAGGATGTGAGGTTGGCGTGGCGAGCTCTGCAGACATGAAAGAGTAACATGAATGGAGGCAATGACGTGTGAGTTAGGTACATGTTATAAAATATCGCTTGGACCAAGATTCAAACTTTGGTAAGTCCAGAGTTATAAATCAATAGCAAATAGTCTAAATTGGGGTCAACTCTAAATTGAAGCAAGTCCAGGGAGTATGAAACCTTTTAACCCATTAACATTTCATATTTATAATTGAAGTTATTATGACTTTGTCCATTGTTTAATAATTTAGAATGAGCTAAACTTTGTAGCTGTGGAAGCAAGATTCTAGATCAAGTTTATTGGATTGTGAGCAAATTTGCATGATTTCCTTTGTTTTTTTTAACTTAAGGTGTCAAGTTCGATTCGGTCATTCTCATCACATGTTTTCTTTTAAGCTACTTACATCTTAAGAATTTGAGATTTGATTTTTGAAGAACCATAAACACATGAATTGTTATTGCTTGTATTTTAAAATAGTAATGATGTTCACTTGATTGAATACATGTTCTAAATGATTGCTTCCTAATAGAAGATTAATGTCACTCAGGTGTTCTATGAGCTTGCTAAGTTTTAAGTCACTTTTGAAAAGAAGGGGTTAACCAGTGATAGTAGAATTAACATTGCTTCCACATTTCATCCATTATTGTTGACCTTTATTTTTGAAGTTGTCTCTTGGCCATTGCTTACATCAATCAACTTTCATGTTTTCTTTTTGTATTTTTTTTTCAATTTGGTTATTAGAGTTCATGCTAATTAACTTTATTGAGTTCAATTGGTGTAGCATTCGAAGATGGATAACCCCAAGCTCTCACTAGGTTTATATTATTAGGCGTCGTTTGAGTACATCTTGCTAAAACCGTGTAAATGTAGTAACAATTATAGGATCATCCACTTTGTAGGTCCTCAATGCATTGGAAACATAAATGGGTCTTAAAAAAATATTGGGACCTATTATGTAGAGAAACCTTTAAGAGATTTGAGCTATATGAAAAGGGTCTTGGAGCTTAATGAATATTACCTCTGTTATTTTAATTTGTTAATCAATTGTGTGATACTATGTGACAAGTAAACAAAATTATTCATAATATAACTAATTGGAGGAGTATTCACACATGTATTTTATTTACATGTATTTTTCATGTATTTGGTATAACCAGTGAAAATAATTAGGGTAAGAAATGAATATTTTTCAATGTTACAATATATTTACTTACATTTATCCATTTAAGCGAAGAAAAAATATAATTACGATTTTTAGTATTTAAACGTTTATGAGTTATACATTAACAAGTTGAAAAAGCTTGTTATAATACGTCAAATCATACGAAAAAAATTTAATCGATTTTTTTGAAAGATCTATAACAAAATAGGTACAAAATATTAACATTTGTAATAAATTCATTCAAATATTGAAACTTATCTATTTTCTACCCTAAATATTTTCATTAGCAATATGAAATACATGTGAAAATACATGTGAAAATCTATACATGAAAAAATACTTTTCCTAATTAATATAATATTAT
>JAYMTH010000845.1:0-17542 GCA_036897465.1 Pelargonium australe | reverse complement strand
TATAAATAATAAAAACAAAACTATATATTTTTCTATAATAAAAATTAAATATTATTTATAAAAAGATAATACCGTAAATCTCACTTTTTACTTCTGAGACCTCAAATAAAATTTAAAACACTTAAAATCTTAAATTGTTTAGTTCAACAAGTACATGTAACAATTTTATTCATTTAACATAATATCAACTATTTAAATGCACGTGGATGTTCAATTATCGTGGAAAGTATGCTTTTGAGGAGGACAATGGATTGTTTTATTATTCTGTACTGTAGTCTTCAAAACTTTAATCAACTATATGATAATTTGTCGCTCTCGTAAATATTCAAGATTTGTGAATCGTGCTACTCATATTAGAGTATTTGATTTTATGATGTGTTTGTTTCTAATATAATTTGTAATTCGACAATGATTTTGATAAAATTTAAATTTCTTTGAAAAGAAAATTACAAATTGATTATTCAAACTTGAACTTATAGGCACACACATACAATTCACATTTTTATAAATTTGTTACACAAAATGAACAGATAAGTTATTTCGATGATCGAGACTCGTATGAATTCGTAAATCCTACTCGTAAAATCGAAATTTCAACAAATAAGAAGCAAGCATAGTCAGAAGATGATGTAAACTTTGAGGTTTGGTGCAATTTGTCAACTGGCCCCTAGAATTTGTTGGAGTCTATGCTCTGGTTAACGGTAAGCGAAGAATGAATTGGCCAAACACGACGTGACGACGTGTCTATTCTCCATATTCATTTTATTTCCCAAAGAGTAGTCAGTAAAATATTGGAAAAAGAGCGTCTCAAAACCAAAATAAATAAATGCATTGACAAAGCAACAAAAAAGGGGTCGCTAATCTACGTATTCAATAATCTGTGTATCCACTAATGGAAAAATTTAATTTGAACTTTTCGTAATCTCTTAGAGATCTGTGCCATTGTGGTTACTAAATTTAGGAATTTATTTAATTTTTTGAGTGGGCCCATAAATAATAGTAGTAAATTGTAAGATTTGGATTATCCTAATCCACACGGTACTACTGGGGAGGGCCACCCAGCGAGCCCAGAAGTTGACGACCTTTGTTTTGGTCTGTGGGCTTAAATACCAAATATATATTTTTTATATTTTGGAGATTGTATTGTGTGCCCTTCAAAGTTGACTATCTTATTTAATAGGTCAAGTATTTAATTGAGGTACGAGACTCCAAATTTTACCGATTAAATTTCCCACAATTTCATTTTCTGACTCATGGGGTATTATTGGAGTCAGAATCTCAAATCTATTACTATATATAAAGCTCTATCATGGCTGCATACGTGTCGTTTTGTCAAATTTTAGAGCTATATATATATTCTTTAATTAGTTATAATTCTATGAAACAAAAATTAAATTTTTATTTTCAACCTATAATTTTAAGAAAATCCTTAATTCTACACATTACACAATCTGCCCGATGTCAAATAAATAAAAATAAATCACTCTAACTATCACCATGATCTTCAATAACTGCTCAATTAATGGAATGGAAACCTCCACTAACTAATCACTTTTATATAAGAATGCTATTTCCATCTGTTGTTCATATATTACTCAAATATTCATAACTTTAGCCAGACATGGTATCTGTAATGGTGGTGTTTCATTGCAACATATGTTGCATAATTCACAAAGTTGTGCAGATTTCATTAAATATGTCACATTCTTCATCATCTGTTCATAACAATGGCTTACACAAAATCCATCAGTTTGACATCCGTCAACATCTTCGTTTTTTTTTTCTTTTCGTTAATATTGTAGTAGTTCATTTATTAAAAAAAAGTTGTGAATCCGGTATCAAAATTTAGCAACCCATTTTTTATTTTATTCAATTTTACACGCTATTGGTTGTGTGTATTTTATGGATTGAGTTATTAATTTGATTAGATTTTGTAAGAAGTAATAATTCAAAGATACGGGAAAGCATTGGTAAACATATTTTTACCAATCATGAGCAAAACTATTTGGCTCATTTTGTTTCAGTTCATTCTAATTTTGGTATATAATTTAGTATCCCAATCATATTTTTTCTATTTTCTTGCATAAGAGTAAGGATCTCAAACCAAAGATTATTTGGTTTATGTTGAGCCACCAATGAGGATGTGAAACATCATTAAAATATTTGGGTCCATGATTAAACAGTACGTTCCGCTCCCACAAATTAACCGTGCATCGCACGGGACACAACCTAGTATTCTCTAAAACAATTTCCAATTTCATAACCTTACTTTTTCTTGTGCAACTACACATACTTTTTTTGGAAACTAAATCATAATTATACTATTTCCATTTTGAGGATTTTTTATATTCCAAAATTGTGTCAAAAACGGCAAAAACCTCCATCAATATAAATTGATCACTTATATATTAAATCTTAAATTTCTTATTTTCATAATATTGCACTATTGTCACAGATTATTCCTAACATTCCACATAAGAAAAAGGTGAGTTTAATCTTATTAGAAATAACACATTCATGTTCCAAAGTATTTGCTACGGGTCGAAACACACGTAAATTAAATTTCAAGATGATTCGTATAAGATAGTTGTTATTGTATCCAGTTACATTTTTTGTTTTTGTTTTTGTTTTATGTAACTTAAATTTCAAGACATTCGTATAAAATTCTTAAAACTCATGTACCAATGGTATTTGTCATCAATTTTTCTTTTGTTTTCTTTTTCTTCCCGAAAACTAATGTATGGATATACTTAGGTTAGGTTGAAACTTGAAAGTCTGTACGAACAAAATAATGATTTGTGAGTTTCGATGTTGATGAAATTGTTTTTGTTTCGTTTTGTTTACAGATGAATACTGTCGTTGGAACAAATATCGTAATTAAATCAAAAATGTCAGTGGCGACTCCGGGCTTTACGCGCATTGGCGTTTTTAACTACGCTCGTGGCCGGAATTGTGATGATTAAGTGCCAAGAGACGGTGGTGGTCTCCTTACTTGAGCCTCCCATTACTATCAAGGCTACTTCTTTGTGCTCTTATTTGTAAGTTATTTTGAAAATTTATAATGAATAAAGTAAAATTATTATTATATATATTTTTTTGTTCGAATCTAGAGTGGAATTTTATCTGTACAATATTATAATACGATTGCAGCGTTATATTTTTCTACCGATTTTCTTAATCTTTGTTATAGTTTGTTGTTAAATCTTTTCTTCTCAATTTAGCTTGGTGTGATTTTCTTGAATCTTCGGCATTGTTATTTTATCTTCTAACGCACAAATCTAAATTTTAGCGTTAGAATGCGATAAATGCAAACTTATTTATCCCTAGAAAGGTCTTATAACTAACCATGCAAAAACTTGTCATTTTGTAGGTTATTTGTTGTATTGAATTTCGTTGCGTGCTGCTATAGCTTCATAGTCTTGTTTCTTCCCGTGGAAAGTCCTCTTTGGCGACTAGTCGCTGCACTTGATTCGGTACTATTTTCTTTTCTTATTGTTTCACCTAATTAAACCAGTATATGTGACGAAAGTTCATGCTACGTTTGTAACATACTAATCTCTTACGAGATATCTAACGTTTTGTCACTGTATTTTACCATAGGTGATGACGATATTGTTGGGGTGTATCAATTCAGCAACACTAGCGATTTTTTACCTTGAAAAGACGGGAAATTCTCGTGCAAATTGGAATCCAATATGTGACAAGTTCTCCACATATTGTAACCAAATTATTGGAGCCATTGTGTGTGGACTTCTTGGGTTCATATTCTATGCAATGCTGTTTTTCATTTTTATCCATTACTCCCTCAATCCCTTGTTAGTGCACAGTCATTATTAATTAGTCTATCTCGGTCTAAACCATGAGGTTTTTAAGCGGCCCATAAGCTCGCGGTTGTCATTTTTGAGCCGTTTTTGTTATTTTTTTCTTCTTCAACTATATTTAGTGCTAATAATACATTTGTAAGAATTATGAGTTCAAATTGATGTATAATGAGAACTCAAAAAAGTAACATGTATGCTTGTTTATGGTGTTTTCTCTTGGGACCAATTTTGGTTTCAAAGCCCACAATTTTACAAGAAAACAAAGGAGAAAATCTCATTCCAATGGCTCTCAACATTATTTCAAGTGATCAACAATGGTTGCAACAAATAGGAGTTAAAGGAAAAGAAAACAATAGAATTTCATAGCATGACAATCTCAATTGCTATATAATCTACAATCCTGTAAAAAATTAGTCCATCTGGGCACGAACGACAAAACCTCCTCTTATCATACACGACGTATGCCAAATAATGAATCTTGCTTACATTTACCTTGGACGGGTTTAGGCAAGCTCAGGAGAGTCAAAAGTACCCGAATTGTGTAGCCCGCCATTTAAATAAAACTTGATTGCAATATAATGATAGTCACTACGTTTCTTGTTGTAAACTCTAAGCCAATCTTGCGTACCTTTAGCGTTTATAGCCAGTTCTGGCTTTTGCCCGGGGAATTGTTCCTCGTGAAACCATTGTGCATATAGCTCAAGACCATGCTTCAACATGATATTTACCAACCTTTTCCAATGCCCGAAGCCACCTCACAACAGATTCTTTTGGAAGCCCGCTTTCTTTGGATATGATATCCTCAAAGGCCAACAATACGTCTGCAGGCATTTTTGTTGAAGAACCGGCAACATATATAGCAGCACCTTCTGTGAGCAGATTCCATATCCGTTGGCTATGCTCACGTATCTTATGCTGCACATAAACCTTCTGTGGTTGATCTCTCGAGAAGGCAACAAAAAATCCCCCGCCCTTTGATTCTGAAAGCACTCCATCGTTCTCTGAATGAGAGAGCCAAAAATCTTTGTACAAAAAATCGTTCTCCTTGTTCCGGCAACCAAAGAAGAATATAATAGGAGCAGTTGAAACAGAGAGGCTTTGAACGGCTCTCTCCTCTACGAACCCACGGAAAGGCGCACATCCTGTCCCAGGTCCAATGAGGATTAAGGGAAGTGATGGCGGTGGGGGAGGAAGGAAACCTTTGTGTATCCATCCCGGTATGTGAATGCCTGTACGTGGAAGCAAAATAGAACATGTAACGTACATTGTTAATTTATGAAAAACCACCAAAATGATCCTTGAACTAACTTTATATGCTAAATTGGTCCCCAATATTAACTTCTGATGGATAGTAGTTTCAATCGATATATCTTTTTAATGCCACATCAGCAAAATTGACATAAAAACTATCATGAGTTAGCGTAAGAGACCATTTTGGTCGGTTTTCAATAGTTGAGGGACCATTTCGATAGTTTTTTTCTTAATTTATTGACAATAAACTCTAGAAGCTTTAGTTATGTCATGAATCCATACTTTGTTGAGGATCAAGTTTGGCTAGCCACGTTGAGCAGAGGCCTGTCCGATTCCTTTTAAAAGGCGTTGTCCATGACACTACATTCACTGTCAAGTGCACTTGGTTGGGGTGAGCTGAACGGGAAGAAGCGATCGAGAAAGCCCTTGTTTTCAATGGAGGAACTAATTGCACAAGCCATTCAAATGGCATTTGCACAGACGGGAAATCTTCTAATACCTATAATCCAGGGAAAACGATTAATAGACCGTAATGAATGTGTTTGGTACGTTTAATTGAAACAAGGAACACTTCTTACAGATGATAAAAAAGGTATGAGATGTATCTTTGAACTTTGTGTGCTTCGAAATAGCAATAGTAAATAATGCATGTAAATCTGCGGCTCAAATGATAACAAGAAATTACAGGATACTTCAACTATAAATACATTACCTCCAGAACAGTTCTTCGTTCCTTTTGATTGTATTCATAGAGATCATTTCGTCCTTCGGGTGAGGCAAAATATTGAAGTCTTTCCCGTTCATGTTCAGCCGTTGCAAAAAAGCTCATAACCTGAAAAGACGATAGATGAATAAGTTCAACAGTAGTGCACACTGCACAAGGACAAAAGACCAATGCTGCATAGAATAAGGGCAAACCAACAGAATAAAACAAATACAAAACATGGCCTAGCAGTGGTAGTTTCCTAGGGTTGCGTTTGATTTGAAACAATACAAATATAATGTTTGGGAAACAACAGAATTTCAATTGACAAGGTAGGAGCGGTCATTTGAAATCCCATGTGTTTTGAATCATAATGGATTCGAGTAAAACTCAAATCCAAATTCTTTGTCCATCCAAACATTGTATATAACTCGAATCCAAGATTCCAAATGGAACATTATATGTATTTCACACAAGATGGACTAAATCAGTTGAAACATACAGAATCCTTGCCTCGAAGAAATAACGCCGCGGGGAAGCAGATGCAACATCCATTGTCAATTCCACAAAAGTTTTTAATTTGATTGGATCTCTCGGGGGATTTCTTGTAGTATCAAGAAAATGATTCCCCATCCCTCTGAGATGAACCTGAAATAAAACATACCTTATCAGCGGTGGTGAGGTTAAAGCACATTCTTTTGTCATGTACATCCAAAAAATCTAAAGGTTTAATTAGCTGCTCTTTCAGAAATATATATAAGTAAAAGAGATTACTATTGCGTTTGAGAACATAAGAAATTACAAGACTACACAAATGAGTTCCTATGGGAATAACTGTACAGATCATACTCAACACAATTATAAGGAGGATATCTGAAGAGCTTACGCAGAGGGACGAAAACAAAGTGAATTACTTACAGTAATGAATGCTTCAGGATCTAAATTACAACGCTTTATGAAAGCATCTACGGCATCTGGGCTCTGCCCTGGAAGTATCTCAAGGACTTCACCAACTTCATATTCAACTGCCTATAGAAGATACAATGTTTCACTTACATAAGAAAAATAAGCAAAAACAAACTTGCATGCATCCAACTCTACATAATTTACAAATCTAAATGAAATAATGAAACACTTGGCAGATAACTTACATTTGACACAAATTCAAATTCAAAGTGCCGCACATCTTTTCCACATCCCAATCTAGTCAACTGATGATTCTTGATCTACATAAGAAAACGTAAATGAATCATGAGATAATAAATACAAGCTGACAGATAGGAGAGAGGAGGTGAAACCACAATATTTTACCCTTTAATAAAAGACTTGGGTATCATTAGATATTTAATGTACTTTCACAATTATTTTAACAGAGCAAGCATTGACATACCATTCTAAGAAAGCAGTCAGGCCTAATCTTGTCATGAGATAATTTTCCAGGGGACATTGACCGGGCACTTTCGATATTCATCTCAATACATTTTAGATCTGAAAAAACAAGAAACATGTCGTTTGACTGTAAACAACATCTACAAATAAATTAACGTAGCAAAAATTTATACATCTCTCACTATTGCTTGTATGGTGGGGTAGGATCAGTTCACTAGCAACTACAGTTACAAATTTATGATACATGAAAGTGGAATAGCTTTAGTTTCATAAATTAGTGTCCTAACTTGTCCTTAAACACCTCAATAAAAATTTGCAAAGCTTTAACAGATACCTATTTATCCTCCTTAAAGAGGCAATGCAAAATGCAAATACAAAAGAGATGCTATTGCCTCAATGGCATGAGCATTTTCTTATTTTCTTGTTGACCTGAACTATAACTTTGCATTTCAATATATCTCTCTCTTAAGTTTCACTTTAATGCCGATACATGACAAGCGGGGAGAAAAAAAAACGACACAATTATTTACAATTCCGATAAAAATTAACTATTGGTGTTGCTTCTTGTTAACATGAATTTAGAGTCGTCAAAATATGGATGAAAGAAGTGATTCTAACGGAACACATAGTTCAGAGATTGGGGGAGTGCTAAAAGTTCAGAGATACACAAGGAGAACATTAACTTCCGGACTAGACATAATTCCACCGAGGAAATAACTTTGTTTGAATGAACAAGTTACCTGAGGTAGCAGGAAATTGTGAACCCATCCCATTAACATCGTGATATTTGACCTGAACTTTTGGCTGATCGATCAATTTGGTATCTGGAGCCATAGAGTGTAATCCATTTGGGAAGAATTTGGGATTAATCTTAACAAACTTACTCCACAAAGACAACATCCAAGGATCCAGAGCACCTTCATACCTGTGAATTAGCAAACAAACCTTGGGTCATTTTATCCCAAATTGAAATTGATTCCTTATACAAAAGGAATGGAAAAAAAAGAGAGAGAGAGAAGAAGAAGGCCGGTTAGATAAAAACTGGCAATAGTTAAGCATAAACATACCCCGATGGGTGTTGATCATCTCCTAACCCCTTTTCAACAACAGCTGTTGCCCCAAGATCTGAAAGCCTTTTGTCAAGCTTCTTTGCAACAAACTGCAGCCACCAACAAATTAAGTTTCTTTAGTGTGAGGTGCATGAACCTGAATAGTATGCACAGAAGATTTATGATCACCAAAATACATTACATAACACCTACATATGCTATTAGCTTTCTAGAAAAGAAATAACTTAAATCTTTTTTAAAATAAGCTTACATTATACTTTTGGTAACCAGAGTCCCCCAATCCAAACACAGCATAATGAACTCCTTCCAACCAATTCTTACTCAGATTTTTTTGTAGAAGAAACCTCCAAAAATCCTACAGAAAGGAACATAGGTTTAGAAATTAGAGGATAGCATAGTTATCCAGGCTTCTTGAGCCATCCCATACAAATAATCCTAAACTAACCTTCATAGCGTCTGGTGTATCACCCTGGCCGGTGGTAGAGACAACAAAAATTACAGCATCTTCTTGAGGCAATGAATTCTGAAACAGAAAGCAATTACCGTTCTGATACTGATTCTTTTCAAATGAACATAAAGTTAAACAAAATAAAAGATCGCAGTGAATGTGGCTTCAAAGGCATAATCAATAGAATTAACCATGTTGCCTTTAAACACAAAACACATTGCTATCTAGCTTACAAAAAAGAAGAGTGTAACGTTGATGAATACCAGCTAATTGAAATAAAAGAATTTTCCTCACGGTGTCAACCACAATATTCTTCATCCCTAACATCACGCCCCCCATAATTCAGTGTGGGTTGCGTCTAGGTACCAAATACTACAACATCATAACATAATCATATTTTTTTCTAAATGTGAAATCTCAACTGAACTACATCGGATCATTAGGTACAAGTACTGGATAGTTCTAATATTTCCTGAAATTAAAACATGATCTACTGGGAACAGAAGCTAAAGAAGAGAACTCACAGGCTCGTATTGGTCCATGGAAAGAAGAGAGACAGGGCAGCCTCGCCTCTCGACTTCACGGCTGATGCGCTCAGCAGCATCCAAAGCATTTCCAGTCTCAGTTGCATACAATATCAATAATTTCGGCTTCCCCTCCTCCATCATCAAATCTATTTGGGATATTAGAAATACCTAAAAAATTTGTTAATATGACAAAAGTACACTACAGAATGTATGAAAAATTAACAGATAACAAAGAACAGTCTTTGCATTCGCAGCACTGTAATGTCAATATCTGATAGAAGGAAACAATTTAATAATTCGATGAATAAAAATCAACAAGCAAGACCATTAAAGACACTGAAGTCATTAACACTAAGCTGCCATTCTCTAATATAAAGCTAAATGGAGTTAGGAAGCTCCAACTGAAGCCACAGCCCAAAAGGGAAGACGAAGATATGCGGATCCGAGGGCCAAATAACGCCCACACCCAGATGTCTAAGGACCCATTAATAGTATCCTAAACCGACTAAGATAACAAAAAGTAAGAAACCTACTCAACTAGGTACGCTTTCACCAATGAAAAATGCTAACAATCTAATCAAACAATTCAATTGTGAAAAGAAAAAAAAAAAATATCATCCACATAAATCCTAAACTACTATCGAACTCAAAGTCTCAAACCATTCAAGCACTGAAGCTGAAGCAAATGCTAATGAACTTATCAAACATCCTAAACTACAGTCGAAATCAAACCAATCAAGCACTAACATTGGAGCAAATACTAATGAACTTATCAAACACTTGAATTAGAAAAATCATACACATAAATCCTAAACTACTGTTTATTTCAAACCAATCAAGCACAAACGTAGGAGCAAACTCACAATTCTTACCTGTTGAGGTTTCGATTAGGAGTCCTCAAGTGTGCAGCTTAGGTTTCAGATATGCCAAACTTGTATCCGCTTCAAGAATAGAGCGACGAATCCTATACAAAAATGGTGGATTGCGTTTGATGGGCTGAGGAGCGGTGGCGCCGGAGCGGCGTTTCTGAGCCGGCGTGTTGGTGCGGCGCTTTGCACGGCGGAGGAGGAAAGATTGATCCTTTTTGTTTCGCTGAGTTACAAAGTTTGTGAGGGAGTGGTAGAGAGGGAAAATTAATAAATAATCAAGGGGTAATATGGTCTTATAATTAATGAGAGCTCACTATAAGTACATAGACCCTCACACACCGAAAATTGGCCCCGCCATTGTTGTTTCTTTAGCCACTTCGCTTCTCACTACTTCATCGTCATCATCGTCTTCCTCTCTGTCGCTCTCCAGATTGATTTGCAGTTGCAGTCTTGCAGATACGCCATTGTCTTGTCGCATAAAGAAGCGCATGGCTCACACTATCGCCAAGGCCACTCTCGGCCTCACTCACCCTACGATCGTCGAAACTCCCAAGGTATCTGAAAATTCTTGATCCTCATCTGGGTTTTATGTAAAGCTGAGATTTTTATGAATTTTTTTGGTGGGTTTAATCTGTTTTTGTTCTGATGGTGTATGTAGATACTGGATTTTGTCATTTTGATTGTTGGGTTCTCTTTTAACCATTTTTTTTACAACCCCACTTGTAGATTTTGATCATTTTCTAGTGTATGAGATTGGTTGATTTATTATTGTGTCCTAGAATCTAAAAGTAAATTTTTTTCTTCATGGATTGTTTTTTTTTTAATCTTGTGCTTACTGATCATGTGATCCCCAGTTTCATTTTTTTTAATGCATGTCTGTTGATCAGCTGTATGATTTGAGGACTTGATACTTTATGTTTTGTTGGTGGTAATTGATGCTTATATTTTCTATTTGTTTTCTGTAATTCCACTATTAGATCTTGTTAATTTGTTTTGTAGTAGCATTGATTGCTTGATTGTTATGTGCTGACATAGATAGTTTGATTTTTTATGAATGGGCTTTTAATTTTCCATACAATGTGTTTTTACCATTTGTTCATTGATTGACTGTTTCTAAGTTTAAATTTATATAATGCAAAGCTCCTGAATGTGTTCATTTTACATATGTGTGTGGAAATTCCCAATAGATATCTTTTGCTGCAAAAGAGATTGATGTGGCGGAATGGAAGGGAGACGTACTTATTGTGGGCGTCACCGAGAAAGACATGGCAAAGGGTGATAACTCAAACTTCCAGAACTCGATTCTAAAAAAATTGGACTCCAAATTGGGTGGTCTCTTATCTGAAGCCTCTTCTGAGGAAGATTTCACC
Organism: Pelargonium australe; assembly: GCA_036897465.1. NCBI lineage: Eukaryota > Viridiplantae > Streptophyta > Magnoliopsida > Geraniales > Geraniaceae > Pelargonium > Pelargonium australe. Next base: position 6,094 of record JAYMTH010000845.1, on the reverse strand, counting down.
GGAAAAGCTGGACAATCTACTATTCTTAGGCTACCCGGCATTGGATCCAAAAGGGTTGGCTTGATTGGCCTTGGACAATCAGCTTCATCTACATCGGTATTCCGGGGTTTAGGCGAGGCTGTTGCAGCAGTAGCTAAGGCTGCTCAAGCAAGCAATGTTGCTGTTGTGCTTGCATCTGCTGATGGTCTCTCAAACGAAACAAAGCTTACTAGTGCTTCAGCTATTGCATCTGGTAATTAGTTGACATTGTAATTAATGTCAATACATGGCTGCATATACCTTAGGTTAAGTATGATCTAGAAGGTTTAACTTTTCTTTAATGGCTATATGATAGGGACGGTGTTGGGGATTCATGAAGATAATAGATATAAATCAGAGTCAAAGAAACCATCACTGAAATCTGTGGATATTATTGGGCTTGGAACTGGACCTGAACTAGAGAAGAAAATCAAGCATGCTGAATACGTTTCTTCAGCAGTAATTTTTGGAAAAGAGCTCGTAAATTCTCCTGCCAACGTGCTTACCCCTGGTTCGTATAAGATCCTTTTTTTTTAAAAACAAATTTTATGCATTCATCATTCTTGTTGCCCACATTTATGATCACTTTTTACTATAAATGTTAAATTGTACTATTTGGTGAGGTAGTTTCTGAGTGTTTTTAGTCTAAATTGTCTTCTATATATACTTCAGGGGCACTCGCAGAAGAAGCTTCAAAGATTGCTTCCACATATAGCGATGTCTTCTCTGCGAAAATTCTGAATGTAGAGCAATGTAAGGAATTGAAAATGGGATCCTATTTGGGAGTTGCTGCAGCCTCTGCAAATCCACCACATTTCATCCATTTGTGCTACAAACCTTCAGGTGGACCGGCTAAAACTAAATTGGCCTGGTTGGAAAAGGGTTGACTTTTGACAGGTAATTATTTTACTTCCGAACCTAGTCATTTATCATTGTTGAAGAAGAGGCATGGTTGAAATGGGGAAGAAAAGTCGTAAATTTTAGGTTTGCACAATGTAACTATTTGGATGACCTGGCTAATTCATCGTTTGTTCTTAGTCATTTTTGTTCGCTTTTGGCTGTGCTAGCTTTTTCCATATTTGTTGAATATTCATTTTCTTTGTTACTAGTGGTGGCTACAACATCAAGACAGGACCTGGCTGTTTAATTGAACTAATGAAGTTTGACATGGGAGGCTCAGCAGCCGTTCTTGGTGCAGCAAAAGCCATTGGGCAAATTAAACCTCCTGGAGTAGAGGTGAGCCAATTACGGCGATGGACTTTTTATTGCCTTTTCACGAAATACAATCCTAGTTTGTTTTCAAGTGTGTTATTTTTTGTCATCATTTCATGCTACTGAATTTTAAAAATTATGTTTTCTGTGACTTGGCAATTGGTCTTGTTATATCTGTAGGTTCACTTCATTGTTGCAGCTTGTGAGAACATGATAAGCGGAACAGGTATGAGGCCCGGAGATATTGTCACAGCTTCCAATGGAAAGACGATCGAGGTATAAATTTTCTCGTGTTTGTGAAAAGTATAACCAACAGTCCTTTCATAAAAAGATTACACAAACTTACGCTTCATTGATTTCTCTTTTTATTGCAGGTCAATAACACTGATGCTGAAGGCCGACTTACACTTGCTGATGCCTTGGTATATGCTTGTAACCAAGGTGTAGATAAGGTACATTGAGAATATGGTATCATGACCATACGTAGACTTTTTTGGTTTTCCTGAATTTAGTGCGTTGTTCCCTTGAATAATATGTTGACGTCTGCAACAAAGATGTATGTATCCTTTGGCCGCTAAATATATTAAAAATATGAAAGTGGTGGGTTTTATTCAATTTGGGAGCTGATTTGTTTTTAACATCAGTTGCATTCTTTCACATCGTAACCTATCAAATCAAAGTGGAGCATCCACAAGGTTGTACTAATACTATACGATTTGCTTTACAGATAATTGATTTGGCAACATTAACTGGGGCTTGCATAATAGCTCTTGGACCCTCGATTGCAGGTAGGTACCGTAAATCTTATAAGAATCACTGGTAATTTTGGATACAAAATTTTGTTTCTTGTAGGGGGTTGAGTTCATCTGACAACTCCAAATGCGATAATTGGTTGTGTTTGAGGACATGGGAATAAACTGTATCCCTAGGGGTAATCATGAAAGTGTCGGGACAAAAAAAATTCATCCATCCGGTCGAGATCGGACCGAATAGGTTTGGTCTACTCCAGTTTAAGGCCAAAATGTCTCGTGTTAGACCCTAAATTTATGATTTCGTCTGCGCTCCTCCAATACCATGAATTCTTGGATTATCACTTGTGTCACTGCCAAGTTATTGACATAACTTTGCTACTTTTTTGTCTAGGTGTCTTTACGTCTTGCGATGACCTGTCAAAGGAGGTATTTGCGGCATCAGAGGTCAGCGGAGAAAAACTTTGGAGGATGCCAATGGAGGATAGTTATTGGGAGTCGATGAAATCAGGTGTGGCCGATATGCAAAATTCTGGCGGCCGTCAAGGTGGCTCCATCCTCGCAGCCCTTTTCCTGAAACAGGTACATATTGAAAACCCGAAACATATAAAAATTGTAATGATCCTTGGGATAAAAGTGGATCTCGTGTAATTGTTGTGGCATTGCAGTTTGTTGACGAGAAGGTTCAGTGGATGCACATTGACTTGGCCGGCCCTGTGTGGAACGACAAGAAGCGTTGTGCAACGGGATTCGGCATTTCGACTCTGGTGGAGTGGGTTTTGAAAAACTCGTCTTAGATATGCAGGTTTGAGGCAAGAACTAGATGTATGTGTGTTTAGGTGTTGTTTGATGGTTAGTTTTATGAATAATTTGAATGGAAATGTGGAGATGACAAAATGGAACGCATGTTTGTTTCTTTTTAGAACTCTAGTTGAAGCTATAGCCATTTGTTTCACTTGATAACAACTCTTGATCCATTTTCACAATCTTTTCCCCAATTTAATTAGTACAAATTGAATTAAGAGGTTTTGCTTGGATTAGGTCTTTTTATGTATGATTTTGTCTAGGTAATTATAATAGTTTCAATAATTGTGATTGTAACGTCGAAGTGAGAATGTTTATAGTATGAATTTATCCGTAAGATGTTTTTGAGCCGATCCTACAACTAGCACTTCGGACTCATTTTCGTTAGCGTCGATAACTTTGATCTAGTATTTTGCGGATTTGAGCTGCATAAAATAGCTCCAACCAATTTCCGAGTTAAACTTAGAATAGAAAGTGTGAATTTGGTGATATACACATGTTATTGCATACATGTCCTAATATATTGGGAAAAACGGAGGAAGTTCATCATCAAGAGTATGTGATTCATTGAGAGTTTGAGATACACCCAAATCGGGTATTATGTGCGATATCAATGTGTAAACTCGCAACCCGACTTTCTTCAATCTGCATAAACCTACATGTCTTGTGGGTCGGATCGGGTCACCTGTAGCCTGAATTACCAAAAGTAGCACATCAATAACCAAAGGATTACACACCGTGTTCCTAAATGTTAATGTTTTTATTACTAAAAAGTCAAATTGTTTGTTAATCCGTTGTAGTCTAGTTGGTTAGGATACTCGGCTCTCACCCGAGAGACCCGGGTTCAAGTCCCGGCAACGGAATTTTTTTAAATTTTGTTATTCAACTGTCCACGTGGCATGTTTTCATGCATGGATGAGCCCACAGCCTACAACTTTAATATAAGGTGGTCGTATGTCGGATCATATTTTATTTCTTAAGCATGGGTTATCGATTATCCGGGAGTTTTGAGTTTAAATTATTGTCTATATCTCTTACAACTCAGATTTTAATTAGGCGTTTTTTTTACTCGAATATTTCAAAAATTCAACTCAAATTAGTAATTTGGACTGAATCAACAAATACTTAAAATTTAAATTGAAAATTTGTGGGTCACTCAGACAAATATGCACATTTTGCACGTAGAATTTGAACTTGAATTCAATAAGCTATTCAAACATGACCGCATTCTTTTACATTTAAGAAAAACCTAATTAATGTTGAATCAAACAAGCATGCACAAACCCACATATTTTACATGTGAAGAGCAAAATCATGACCAACACTTATTTTGAATTGGGCTCGAATAAGATATTTCCAACAAAAACATGATATAAAAGCTAAATGAAAACGTTAAATGTCTCAAATTTTGTACAAACTTTTATGTACAAAATATTGTGATAATATTCATTATAGAATAACAAATATGGTGAACCCTCTCAATTCATTTGATAGAGTAGAGACCCCTACAAATGAATAATGTGACGGGAACTAGATTTGAATTGGCAACAAGAGGATTTTCAGTCCTTTGCTCTACCAGCTGAGCTATCCCGACCATTTCCAATGCATATCCCTTCATTTTACTAGATGATTTAAGTTTCTGTCAATTAAAACGACGAAAAAGATATTGAAATTCCTAGCTCCTATTTTCTAAAATTAAGTTTTAACAAATAATAGCCCCGCATATACAGACGGCACACAAATTGCACGCAATGTCTTCTTGTTTTGTCGCATACAGCTTTGAATTCAGCTCTGTAACACTGAACCTCTCTTCTTCGCAGCTCGAAAAACACCGATTGTGCAACATTCGATTCTTGGCTTCACTCTTCAGATTGCGCGATCAGCTGTTGTTTAGCAAGAACAAATATTGGAAAAAGAAGAGAGCCTGAACAGAGAAATTTACAAAAATGAGTGTTTCGTTGACTGTGATGACTTTTAATCTTCACGAAGATCAGCCTCCAGACAGTCCAAATTCATGGGAAAAGAGGAGAGATTTGTGTTTAAGTGTCATCACCAGCTACTCTCCCATGATTCTCTGCACCCAACAAGGTCTCTATCTCTATCTCTCTCTCTCTCTTAAAAATTTATGTTGATTTGCTTGGATCTTGCTCACTGATTTGATTTGATTTGCTTGAAATGATTCATCTGGGTCTTCTTTATATAAGTGGATAAGAGATGGGTTTTTGTTGTTTGAGGAAATGGTTGAGTTGGACTCTTGAGAGCTCTGGGTTAGGGCACTGAACAAGACATGATTGAATGATGTATTAGATATTGAGAATATTTGCAGAATTGTTGAACTGGGTTTGGATCATTAGTGCCTTGAACTACTTTTTTTGCTGCTTCAAGTAATCAAGTTGTTTACTTTAGTCTATTAGTGTTAGAGTTGTCAATTCGTGCTATCACGTCTGTGTCTGTGTCGTGTTAGATGTCAAATATGTGTTGCAATGGGAAACACAAACACGAAATGTTTAGTAATCGTGTTGAAGTGCAATTTGTGTTGACTTCACCTAAACGAGTGATGATGTGAATTGCAATTGATGTTGGTCTTATTATGTACTTTCACTCTCTTACCTTAGGCACAATACAATTGGACAATAAGTATAAACTTGTGGATACGAAAGATGAGATGAGATTAAAGCAAATTAGATATTTGAAAAAAAAAAGGCGAAGAAGAGATTAATAAGTGATTAACCAATGTTACGGTTTAATAGCGTTGTTGGCATAGTAATTTAACTTTAATCGTGTTATCGTGCCGTGCGCGTTTTACATGCTCAACACAAACACAACATAAAATGCGTCGTGTCCAAATGGGCTTAATTCATGTTAGGTCACGTCCCAAATTGCCGGCTTTAATTAGTGCAGTATGTTTGGTCTGAGTTTCTAGTGCTTTATTGTTTTCATTTATTTTCAGATTTGCCTCATGTTTATTGCAATTGTTTTTCGGTTTCAGGAGTCAAGTTGCAATTGGATTTTCTTCAGCAAGGCTTGCCAGGTAACCTTTGTTTTATGAATTGTCATGAAATTCGAATTCAGCACCAACTAGTGTCAAGTTTGATCCAAAGTGGTTGAATTTGAAGAATGTACGAGGATTGATATATATTTTTAGGGTAAATAGTTACAACACCCCTTGGACTTACCCGGATTTTGGATTTAGCCCTTATTTAGGGTTTTGCCTAGTTTTCACCCTTTGTCTTACCATTTTTTGCAAAAAAGTCCAAATTACCTGCTGTAGCCGGTTACTGTCTGCCACGTCAGCGATTTGTCCACCGTGG
>JAYMTH010000844.1:0-17542 GCA_036897465.1 Pelargonium australe | reverse complement strand
AAAAAAAAAAAAAAACAAAAAGCCATGAAGGAGACACTAATGATATTGAAGTTGGCAACAATTTTGATCTTCACTTTCTCTTCTATTCCCATAGTCTCATCCACCACCAACATTACATGGTGGTGCAATACGACGCCGTATCCGGACCCATGCAACTACTTCATGCTCCTCCACCGTCGCTCCGCCCCCAACCACCTCTCCGGCTTCCGCCACGCGGCGGTGGAGCTGGCTGCGTACCAATCCGCCGCCGCCCGCCGCCACCTCCTCCTCCTCATCGACTGCCTCAACGGTAACCAAAAGGCCGTTTGGTCGGATTGTCTCAAACTCTACGACAACACCATCTTCCAACTCAACCGCGTGGTCAACGGCCTGAACAAGTCAACCGTCCACGTCGACGTGCAGACGTGGCTGAGCGCAGCGCTGACCAACGTGCACACGTGCGAGGACGGGTCACGTGACTTGAACGTGACCGACTTGACTTTACTGCCCGATGGCATGTCCAACAACGTGTCGCAACTCATCAGTAATAGTTTAGCTATTAGTGAGATAGTAATGAGAGCAGAGAATGAAACGCGTTATTCTAATAGAACGTGGATGAGCGAGCGGAGAGTACTGTTGCAGTCGGCGAAACTAAGCAGGAAGCCCCACCTGGTGGTAGCGAAAGATGGTTCCGGAAACTACAGAACGGTTCAGGGTGCGATTAATTATGCGGCGGCAAGGAGGAAGAGAAAGGGGAGGTTTATTATTTTTGTGAGGAGAGGTGTTTATAGGGAGAATATTGAGGTTGCTAACGGCAATAACAATGTCATTTTGGTTGGTGAGGGCATGAAACATAGTATAATCACAGGTCGAAGGAGTGTGAAAGGTGGCTACACAACTTACAGCTCTGCGACGGCAGGTAATTTCAATGAGGAGATGACACCCAACATAATATTGTAGTTTTTGAATAATTATAGGCATAAAACACATATTTAATCGATCTAATGGCTCAGATTCATTACTCTCTAAACTATTTTTAATATTGTAACATTGCAGTCATTGATGGCCTCCACTTCATGGCGCGTGGCATCACCTTCAGCAACACCGCCGGGCCAGAAAACGCCCAGGCGGTGGCGCTTCGGTCAGCCTCCGACCTCTCAGTTTTCTACCAATGCGCCTTCATGGGCTACCAGGACACTCTCATGGTCCACTCTCAACGCCAATTCTATCGAAAATGCTACATTTTCGGGACCATCGACTTCATCTTCGGCAACGCCGCCGCCGTGTTCCAAAATTGCCTCATTCTCGTTCGACGGCCGCTCTGGGGCCAGGCCAACGTCATCACGGCGCAGGGCCGAAATGACCCATTCCAGAACACCGGTATCGTCGTACACAACAGTCGTGTGACGGCGGCACCGGATCTACGACCAGTAGTCAGGTCGGTCCAGACCTACCTGGGCCGACCGTGGCAAAAGTACTCACGTACCGTGTTCTTAAAGTCATATATGGACGGGCTCGTGAGCCCGTTGGGTTGGGCCCCATGGGGCTCAGGAAATTTCGGGTGGGACACGTTGTACTATGGTGAGTACAAAAATAGAGGACCGGGCGCGTCCACGAGGTTTAGGATTAAGTGGAGAGGGTACCATGTAATTACGAGCCCGAGAGTGGCCGCGGAATTCACTGTCGATAGGCTCATCGCCGGACCGTCATGGTTGCCGTCAACCGGAGTTCCGTTCACAGCCGGACTTTGATGATGTCATTAATTTATTTGGTGGTTGATGGGTGGTAGAGTTGTATTAATTTTTTTTAAATCATTGGGGAATTGTTGTACTTTTCTTTTTTCTGACTTAACTTTGTAAATTGGACTCATGATTCTTTGAGTATTTATTGGTCCTTATCGAGACATTTGGTTTTAATAATTGTTGTCATGATTAATAGGAGCTTAAATAGTTTAGTTCATAAAATAATTTTACGCTATAACATGAGAAGTGTATATTGAAAGTGAAGATTCTATATAATATCTGATTGGTAGACAACATATTGAATACTTTGCTGGGAAGTTTAGCAAAACAATAATAATGTGTTTTCCAAGCAAGTGATTCGACAAAAGTTTTACAAAATATACGTACAGCTACCTAACAAAAAACGCTTCAATTTAGCTCAAAACACGAACATAAAAAACCCTCCGTTAATTAGAACTTTCATTCCCGACAAAACCTTCTTCCCCAGCCATCTTAAATGATCCGTCTTTAAAGTCACTCTCTGAAGAACTACTAACAACATAGCCCGAGGTCAAGTCCAAATCCAAGTTACTCTCACGCCTGTGGTCAGGGAAAGGCCAGACTTGAGAGTTTTCATATCGAAAAACTAATCAAATTCACAGCCTTCACAAGTTTCCAACTTGGAACAACTCATCTTTAAGCCGGAATCAGTTGTAGGCGACTGTGTAGTACAGACAACAATCGACAACTTCTATGTAAGGCAACAAGGATAGAACATTAAACAGCGAACTTTCTAACTTTAAAAACTACACAATTCGGAGTAAAGAAATTCCCCATCGATCACAACACAATGACTGTCCTTTTTTTCTTTTTAGAAAATTAATAATGCATAAATTATCGATAGCATCTCTATAATAAGTTAGTAAACTCTGAGTTAATTACGACACATGCCCATATAAATATGAGTAAATGTACAACACCAACTTCTCTTTAATTTCTCGAGTATGTTCAAGTGCAATCACAATTGTTATCAACTACTACTTAATTTTTAGATGGAGAGAGAAAGAAGTCAGTAACTGTAGTGAGCATAGAAATCGGGGAGAAAAGAAAAGAAAGAAAGAATTCACATCAGGCAAAGATAGTAGAAATCCACAAACAGAGCTCACAGAACACATTATTTTAGATGAGAACACAAATATATCGGTTTTCGGGGTGCAATCACAAATACATGAGAATTTGTTAACAACCATCGACAGTTAAGGAAAAGATGAAAGAAAGCAACAGCTCATTCGTTTTACTGTCTAACTGTGTTAATACTCATAAACACAAACAACATGTTTTTCATATCGTGCTATAAGTTATATATGTATTGTGACAAAAACATGACACGTTTAAATTGTGTAGTGTTGTAAGTTGCATTTAATATTGCTCTTGTTCTCTCGTTTCCACTCACGCTCTTATCTTAGGCACAGTAGATTTGGCCGGTAAGTAGTTCTACAAACGGGAAACAAGAGATGAAATCAAAACAAATAAAAGTGACTAACCATTTCATGTGTTTTACATATACCTTTTCATGTAGACTAACCATTTCATGTGTTGTGATTTGGAAGAGAACGAGCGCATGTGCACTTAGTGCATGTGTTTTACATGTACCTTTTCGTGCATACATATATCAGACAACTTGTATAAACAAAACTCAGTTGACTTGTACACATTTATCGGTTTGAACGATAGAAAATATTGAAGTTAGACAAATATCAATGAACTTCAATACATTTATCAATCAAAAACTAATGTGTAACCAGACAATACTGAATTCCGATACATTTATCAATGCAAAAAAGTACATGCAACACACATGCACCAAAAGCACATGAAACATTCGCTTCCCTATAATTTTTCACATTGGACAACAAATTAGACCCAAAAATATTTTAAAATGATAGCTATATGCATGGGTTTATGAGCACTCAACTAATAAAACCTACTCTACTTTAGTAGGTTTAGTTAGTCAAGGGTTAATAAACCCATTTATGAAAAAAAAATATCAATTTACTAATTGATAAGTTACAAATACATATAAAATATATAACTTTTAATAAAAATAAAAAAACACGTAATTATACATTGTGTCGTTTTTTTTTTTAAGTTGTGAATTGCGTCGCATGTTGGTATCGGTGCAACATAGCAACTACTTCCTATAACTCAAATACAACAACTCACAAAACCACTAAATGCTTCTAACATTTAAGCCACTATAACCCAAACATACCAAGGTAGTGTTTGGATTATATTTGAAATGAGAATGGGAATCAATAATAGCAATGGGAAATGGATTCCCTTCCCAGAGCCAATGAGAATCTCATTCCCATTGCAATTCCCGATTCCTATTTCTACATAAAAAATTCTAATACAAACGCTAGCTAGTAACTAACCCATCAGTATTCTTGTTCAAATCAAGAGAGCAAGAACAAGCACGAAAAAAAGCACTAGCAGCGAAGAAAATGGGTTCATAGCGTATCTACTAGCACAACATTAGTTCTAAAACAGAAGCATATTATAAAAAGAAACACATTCTATAAACCCCATAGAAAAATAGAAAGCAGAATTTGTTCTGCAAACTAAGCAACAAAGATAAAAAAAACCCACTTCTTTCAATTTGGCCAGCAACAAATGTTGGACCGTCAACATATAATTAAAGGTAATATATCATTAGATCTTAAACCAAAACCTGTAAACATAACACGATGAAGCAAATTTTAATAATCTATGTTAAAAGTATAATCTTCCATCTTGAAGTGCATTGACCACAGTAATCATCTATTTGTCCAAACAAGTTCTATAAGATATGTTCCACAGAAGAAGTCATTTAACTATCTTATCTTTTTACCATTCTTGTTTCTATACTATTCTACCAAAAAAACATAATTTATAAGGGGTCTAAAGTCATCATTGGTCACAACAAAAGAGAAATGAATAATTAATTGTATGAACACAGCCAATAAATAGTAAGAATAATTTCATTATACATCACTATATATGCAAGTTAAATGCTCTCATACAACAGCATAAACAACAACAAAGAAAACGTTTTTTTTTTTCTTTCAATATATTGTAGTTAATTAAAACAACTAGCAAAATATGTCCAGCGTCACTTGGATTGGCAATGGGACTAGGTTGAATGCCACTTCAAGTGGCGTTGGACCTATGTTGCTAATTATAAGTTGGCAACACCTATTTTGTTAAATATTTCATTTAACTACAATAAAAAATAAAGGGAAGATAAACTCATAAGACTATTGAGATTTGAAAAAGACTTGAAAACAAAGAAAAAGATTAGCCACTAAAATATACTGATTAAGGGGGTATTACCAGCAAAATCTTCACAAGATTATGCAGATAATCTTGTCATGAGCAGCATCTTGAAACAATATGGTATGAAGAGAAATGGATACAGTCAATAATAGTTGCGTTAAAATTGTGAATTCCTCTTTCTTGATTGATCTCTTGTTGATTCTTGAATGATATTCGTCAATTTGATTTTCCACTTCATATATAGGCTACAATAGATGAGTTATATTCCTAACTGATAAACACTAATGGCTTGGAATATAATACTATGTAAATGATACTAATCTAATTTTAAATAAGTTTTCAACACTCTCCCTCAAGCGGGAGCATATAAGTCACATTAATGTGAGAACTTTTACATGCTCCAACTTGAGGGGGAGTATTAAAAATTTATTTATAATTAGATTAGAATTTGTCTACCTATAATTAGATAGATTCGAATTATTTGATTATGATTAGACTATGACAATATATAGTTATAGAGAACAAGGAGTTTCAGCCAACCTATTAATGGTTGAGACTCAGCCAATCCAAACAGTTATTCCATGCCCACAAAAATCGTTGTAATGATGTGGCATACTCTCGTTGGTTTGACTGAGTCTCAACCATTAATAGGCTAACTGAGATTCTTTTTTCTCTCTATATATGTATGTATATATAGTATTATATTAGAATTGAGTTCAAGAATTTGAATCAATATTGTTATTGTTTATCAAATAGGAATACAACTCTTTTGTAGCCCATAAATACATTGTAAAGCTCAATCAATAAAAATATCAAGCATGAATCATCAAAAGAGAATTTCAAGAATTATGAAAGTCACAAATTTAACAAGTTCCAAAAACATGATTAGAGAGATAGACCTCAAAAGGCATCTAAATGTGATTCGAGACATCAAATGTGGTATTCCATTTCTATGATTATGATAAATTTGGCAACTGTGCAGGGAATGGAATTCAGTAAACTCCAACCCAAAACAGTACTGCTAAACTGAAAAGTAGTACCAAAAGAGGAAGTCCATATACCTTTATGAATGCTTAGTGCACTCGATTCTTGATTGCACTCATATTGCTCTCTCATTCAATTTGGAGCTTATGATGTTGTGAAGTCCCGCGTTCAGATCAGTGACAATCTTCCCTTTGGTGTTCAAAGAATTCTCAAGGATTATGTTGGAATTAAAATTATTACTGCAATCAGATAAAGCAATAATAAGCTAGAGAGCGTAGCAAGGTATCTCTTATATACGAGAGTAGCAAGCTAGATAAAGGAATTAAAATTATTACTGCAATGAGTTTTCATTACATCATTATCCCACTACCGATACCAAGGTTTCTCTTATATACGAGAGGCCAAAACAAAGAGTGTAATTAGTTTTGTTGCTTCAGCAAAAGATGAAAGGACACCGCAGTTTGAATATGTAAAACATATACGGTATACCCCATGAAGAAAGACGGGAGACTTGAGCGCAGAGATACCATAAAGATAGAACTAGGCCTACATTAACATGGAAATAAGTAATCACAAAATACATGATAATGCATGGTCCATGTCGTCAAACTTGCAACAAGTATACACTATTCTACTGATATGACAGTCTAACCATCAACACAAAAGGTATTCACACTCCGTAAATGGACTCACCTTGTAACTAACTACCCATTGACAAAAACAAGTTCCCGATAGGAGCTTAAAAAATTAGAATCAGAACAGGCAAAAAGTAGAATATAACATAGTTCAAAGTCAAAATAGCTTGGATGGAGCATACATCCCAATCTATAGTGCAAGGGCTTGTAAATTTTGGATCATAACAAGCACAAAGCAGAATGTAACGTATTTCACAGGCAATAAATCTAAGGTTCAAACAAAATTAAGAACCTATAATGCTAGGCCTAGGATTCAGATTACAAATAAGAAATCAGAATAATATAATTATGTTTTAGCATGCTTAGATACAACAGATTCATGCCACTATGTTCTCAATCACAGACAAGACTGTCAATAAGAGTTGCAATTTGGAAAAAAATACACAAAACAGACCTAGTCACCTAGATTATTCACAGTGATCCTGAGACTCCTCATTTGAGTAGTAAAGTGCTTGAACTTGCCGGACTGTTTGTGCTTCAAAAGCATCATAGTGCCAGCACCTCTCTCCTTCTACTGGTACAGCTTCGCCTAGAAAAAAGATGAGCAGTTTACCAGAGAAAACGCACAAATATAGAACTAAAATCGACAGCAAAACAATATATATTTCGATTGTAAAAACATACAGATCAATAAGTGGATCATAAGAATTCAAAACTGGTAGGCAGTTTACAGCTCAAATCACACAAAACTGGAGCTAAAATAAATAGCAAGGGATGACAAATTCAAAAAGAAAAAACAGTAGAAACATACAGATCGAGAGGTGAATCTTCGTTTTATTGACCTCCTCGACCTTGAGAATTGTGAATCAGAAGCGGCGATAAGCAATTTACAACTCAACGGACAAAAATGAAACTAAAACAGATAACAAACAACGCAATTTTAAAACAAAAACAGTAGAAACATACCGATCGAGAAATTGATCTTCGTTTTCTTCAACGAAAGTGAGTGAGACCTCCTCGAGCTTGAGGATTGTGGCTGCTCGAGCTGCAGCTTCTTCTTCTTCTTCGCCTTGATTTGCTCTCTCTTTCTTCTTCTCCATCAACTAATGGATCAGAAGTCAGAAGTGAGCAGTGATCGAACCCTAGATTCGAATCGGAAGTTTCAACAGAGAGAGAACTGTTACGGTTTAGGGCTTTGGTTCGAGAAGCTTTATAGGTGTAGTCTCACGCCATTTTCGCTTTATAGGCATAGTTTCGCGCCATTTTCGGGATATATTTATATAAAGACTAAAATGCCCCTATACTAACTTTGTTAATTTGAACTTACGCCCGAAATTAGATTCGAAGAGACGAAGACCAATTTTGAACCCGGCCCAAAAAAGAGTGTTGGTTCATTTGGATTGTGAGAGGATAATTAAGTTGAATTTGAATTTTACAAGATAAAATGTGCAGATTTATTTGACTCGTTCGATTTTGGGGTCAGATTTTATTCAAAGCCTTCAAGAAATTTTCAACCGTGTTCGAGGTATTCGCAAAGTTGTAGAATATGAATTTTACTTTGAAGATAATATTTATTATTGATTTTTGATCAAGACTAAAGTTAAGAGTTGAGAACTAAAACTCGAACTCACAAACACTTAAAGTCGATCCAAAAATTTGTTTGTTTAGATCACATAAAATTGGACCCGATCAAATTTCAAGTTAGGTAAAAAAATCACACTTTTACGAGTAAAAGCTTAAATTCTCGGTCCAATTAGGTCGAGTTTCAAGTAAACCTCTTCAACCAAATCTAAAAGAAATCAACCAAATTTTTTTAATTTTAACCTCCAACATCAAGTATCATTATCTTTATATAGATCAAGGACAAATTGTTGACTAATGTCATTCCACCCCATAATAGATGAGTTAATAACTCTAACCGAATGAATGAGTTGGCAATTCAAATCTAAAGCAGTGTATGTTTATTTGGTATTAAATGTTCTTTTGAGTATATTTTAAATTCATACGTCCAATTGGCTTGTGAAAGTCAAGTTAATTTTCCAATTGAACCATCTTATCATTGTGAGGTGCTCACAAAGAAATAAATACACACTCAAAACATAAAGCTTCAAAGTGGTTCAACCAACTAATTCGGTTCTCGTATTATTGTGAAAAACATGACATTTGAATGACATTTGATGCCTATAATTTATTACGTATAAATGTAACACGTTGATTTCTCTAACACAATGACACTATGTCTTGATAAACTTATACAACGCATAAATTTATGAATTGCTTTCCCCAACAACAAAATGGACCTCGAACCACATTCTCACATTACCATGGAACATAACATTAGATATGAAAGAACATAAATGATGTATAAGTTTACCCGCGATGATTAGCCTAACAACACAGACCTCGAAGCACATAGATTCAAATTGGTCAGACCGGCCCATCCAATCATCACAAAATTATGCGAAACATAACATTAGGACCCGATGAACTTAAACAACAAAGAAATGTATACATATAATTTTCCCTAGAAACACAATGGGTCGCGAAGCACATAGATTCAAATTTCACAATATATTATGGAATACGTAACATTAGCACCCGATGAATTTAAATGGCATAAAGCATGAAGATTGAAACTGGTCAAACCGACCAATCCAGTTCTCACAATATAACGAGGAACACGTATATTTATCCGAGTTTACTTCCCCTAACAACACAAAGGTTCTCGAAGCACGTAGATTCAAACGAGTCAACCCGATTAATCCAATTCTCACATTATTATGAAAATAAATATTTCCACATTGCGTTCCCGCCCAACACAAAGGCACGAAGCACATAGATTCAAATTGATTCAATTAGATCAAACCGACCAATCAAATTCTCACAATATTATGAAAAACATAACATTAGGTCCCGAAGAACATAACGATGAATACATTTAGCAAACCGGTCAAACCAACCAATCCAATTCTTATAACATTGGGTCTCAATAATATAACCGACATATAAATTTAACCAAGTTGCTTGCCCTAACAACACAATCGGGGCTCCAAGACAAGCAAATAAAACACAACAAAAATGAAACAAAATTCGAAAAATACAAAATAACTACCCAAAAAAAACGAACTCTTCTTCTATATATTATATATATCCCATAGGGGAGAAAAACAGAAAATTCATAGACCTACACTGATAATAAAAAAGAAACAAAAAAATGAAAGAAGAAAATAAACGATTCCGTGGATTCTTGGTGCCTACAAGTAGTAGATTTAATCCAAGCCAGGAATATACAATTTCGACAAGATCTTCCTAGACATATATATTTTTCGAGGTACCATAATTAATATATACCCGCGTATTTATATATATAATGTTTATAGAGAACTTGACTCACTTGGCATCTTCCATTTCACTAGAGATTTAAGAAACTCCATCACCTGCAGCAGATATATGTAACAGTCAGCATAATGTACTTATTACCGTTTCCGAAGAGAATGATTATATTTGATGACAATAAAGAAGTGAGTTAGTTTTCTCTCGTGTTGCATATTGCATATTTCATCGACTGTTTTCTAAATAATACGTTTCCGAAGAGAATGATTATATCTTATGACGATTAAGAAGCGAGTTAGTTTTCCCTCATGTTTCATGTTGCATATTTCATCGATAATTTTCTAAATAATATTTTTGAGGCATATGCTGGCAATTTGGATTTGAATGGAGCTGGTATACAAAATATAACCCGTATCTTTGTGAGTTCGGACAACATAAAATAGACCTAGGCAGGTCGAGTTTGCCATGGAGAAGTACAGATTTTAGGTTCAGATTCGGGTTGGAAAGACCTAACCGTTTTAGATGTCATAGTAAATGGGTGGGTTACCCAACCCAATCCGCAAATCTTCCATAGCAAACCCGACTCCACTCTAAATTAATCAAACATAATCTGTGTGATCAAAATCTGCAAAAACGTGGGACGAATTTCAAGAGCCCTCAGGTTTAAGTCTAAATTGTAAGCTCAAACCCCTACCCAACCTGGTCGGAGACTGACAGTTTTACAGATAAATACTATTGATAACATATATTTAATAAAGAACCGGAGCGCGGAACGGGATGGGTAGAGGATTATCGAACCCCCTCCTAACTTGTCCCTTTGTCATTCTTATTATAATACAATACTTATTATAGGGTCCAAAACCATACCTCTGATGGGTCCCTCAGTGAATAAAACGCATTGCTTTCTTTGGCCACGGAAGAAACTAAAATGCCAAAGCCTTGGTTACCGTCTCGCAAAACCTGCCAAATTCGCATATGATAGTTAAAACCCCCGCAAACGAGCAGAACACATTACCCTACAGTGCCACAATCGGACATTACTATTACCTTGAATGCATCTTCATCTGTTCGGTCATCTCCAACGTAGATTGGGAGGACATCGTCACAGTTACTAAGCCCTAAAATAGTTTTTTTGGAATTGTAAGTGCATGATGAACAAAGATGATATTTGAAGTAATAAATCATGATTGGAACTTCTGTAGGACCAAAACTTACCGAGTGAGTCAAGTAAAAATGTAACGGCTTTCCCTTTATCCCAGTCAATCACAGGGCGAACCTCCAAAACCTAAATGTGGATTACATGGGGGAAAAAAATCAACAATCATTGTAAAACATAAATAACACTAAGATGCAATGAATCTACAGGTTGGATCTGAAGAGTACCTTACGACCATGAGTCAGCCGCAGGCGTGGGTAGGCTTTTAGAATATTCTCAACCCGTTCTCCAACTGTCGTCCAACTCTAAGAAACAAAACCGATAAAGATTCAATCAGATGCGAAGGGATAAACAAATAACTAAAGACGGGTTTAAACTCAGCAAGACCTCTACCTTCTCATCTACATTACGATAATGTACAGAGACACAGAACTTATTATTCTCGACCTCTGCTCCTTTAATGTCTTCAGTGGTCTTGACAAGGGATCTAAATACCTGTTCAGAAAAACAAAGTAGGAAAATTATATCACATTTACTGAACAAAATGTCAGGTGTGCTGTGCTTTGTTGGCTGTTGCTATGTCTCATGTATAAAAAAGCTAGAGAGGACTAGAGGAGATCCACACCTCGTCGATCATAGGTAAAAACTCACTGGCAGGCTGGAACACGCTACCTTCCTTGCCCTATATTCGCGAAAATCCAGATTAAGGATGATACTAAAAGTATATTTACGACAGGAAAAAAAACAGAAGAAGAAGGTAAATTACCATCATATCCGTAGACCTAATGCAGTTTGGGTGATCATTAGAAGCGGATTGTCTATTAGGACCAACAATGTCCATCCCGTGACTACCGGCATAATACAGTTCGGTTAGTCCAACAAACCCATAAACCTGAAGGAAGAGAAATGCCAAAAAAAAAAAAATTGAAATTACTTCGAAGATCTATCTATTACAGTACATACATTATTTTAAACAAAATTAGAAAATTACCTTATCCCGACTTCTTCCACTAATGATTGCCGTTGGGAAATACTTGGCTACACTTCGTACCGCAGTACGCATCTGAAAATGGTTCCATTGATTGTTTGATTTGATATATAAGAGAGAATTATTATTAAATGTATCTAAATATTCTTCATCTGAGAAATAGATCTTAGCCTCTTACCGCATTAGACATGAAGGCGCGATCAGGATTGTCAACAATTGGTGAGAGGGTCCCATCATAATCTAAAAACAAGGCTATTCTCT
This sequence comes from Pelargonium australe, assembly GCA_036897465.1. Taxonomy (NCBI): domain Eukaryota; kingdom Viridiplantae; phylum Streptophyta; class Magnoliopsida; order Geraniales; family Geraniaceae; genus Pelargonium; species Pelargonium australe. Next base: position 5,170 of record JAYMTH010000844.1, on the reverse strand, counting down.
TTCCCTTCGCATAGTTAGCAATTTTCTCAAAGGAGGCGAGTGCCGATGGATACTTAAGCTGCAAAACAAAAACAAAAAATGATGTATACAGCTATGTAAATAATTTATCTTGATATTTGATGACAACCTAGAAGCAGAACTTGAGATGGAAAACAATTACCATCCAATTAAGGTAAGCAACGTCGGGAATATCATTTGGCGTAAGCTCATTATTCAAATCCTTGGGTATCTTTCTTTGAGGGGATGAGGCTTTCATAGCATCCAGCAAACAGCTTGAGAGGACATCATCAAGGATACCCGTTTTCCTCCTCGGAATTGTTAGGAGCATGCCGGGAGGATATAGTGATCCCGGGGGTGAGTAGGGCAACAAGCTGGAACGAACACCCAGCCCAGATTTGGTTATTGGTGCCGGATCAGCAAGAACTGGAGCAGTGTGATTTGATTTCAAGTCCATCAAACCCAGATTTATAGCACAATTTTGGTGTGAAAAATAAGTGAACTATAAAAGGAAGCTATCCAGACAAATGCAAAATGACAAGTCTCGACTTCAACAAGAGATTTTTTTCCTCCCCAGGCACAGTCTCATATAAGGAACTTGTGTATGTTAAGCTTCCAGATCCCAGATGAAACTGCCACTTTCTGCAAGATAATAAGAGCTAGATAATTAGTATTTATTAAATAAACAAAAGACAGGTGGAGCCACAAAATTGGCATGGAAACAACATAAAACTAGTTAACGACTTTATCAAAATTTTACAAGAAAACCTTTAATCATAAACATTCTCAGCAAAAGATGAGCATCAAAGAAATGGCTTTGAAAACACTTCGATACAATTGCAAAACAGAAATTGCCAAATTAATAATGTGCAAATGATGATCGGACACCTGATATGAATAAATGCATCAATTGAATTATTGAAGTATAAAAGGTGGAAGCTTGAACATTACAGGAGAGCTCAATGAGAAAACATTAGTGTGTATATATAGTTCTGCTGGGACTATTTTAAAAGCATACAATTTCACTGTCTCTGAACTCTCAAGCTCATTTTTACCCTTTTATAGTCTTCACATCTAAATCAAGTTAATTTATAGATAGAAAAGAGTTTTAAGGCTGATGGTAATGACTACCATGCACTGTTTACAAGGGCAGAAATTTATAGATGGTTGTTAAATATGTGATACAGAGTGAAACTAGTTGTCACAATATTTCTCTAGAGAAATGTGACAACAAAATCAATATAAGTTCAGATGAATCTCACCATACCAACCGGGCAAAAGGCCAACAACAGGATGAAAACTTCACACCGACACAAATTATTCAACTTCAGAAATCTCATCACAACAGCTAAGGTATACATCAAAATAACCGTTCAAAATAGCATGCTAACATAACACATCATGGGTGGGCTTAATGGGTAATAATAGTTTCAATTATAAGATTCCCATGCTTAACAGATAGAGACACTACGAAAATGACTACTCATGCCTGAGACTATGAGAGTCATATCACGAATTGCAAATAGCTATGAAAAAAAAATTAGAGCAGAGGACTAAGAAAGTAACAAGTTCAATGAAGGTAAAAATTTATATGAACCAATACAAGCACCAAAAGAAGATGATTTGGCCCTACATATATTTACCCACATGAAACAGTTCATATTCACACCCGTTGGATCCAGAAAATACAAAATCTAGCATGAACTTACCTTTAGAATACATGATATGATTGGGCCCTGCGTATATTTACCCACATGAAACAGTTCATATTCACACCCGTTGGATCCAGAAAATCCAAAATCTAGCATGAATTTACCTTACAATACATTAATAGTGTATATGAATGGGAAACAGAACAGCATTCGAAGTTACAAAATGGCCCATAGAAGCAAAAATGTGGGGGAAAGTAATAGCTACAGAGGCTGTGTAATATTAAAAAAAGCCACACACCACACATGGGCGAAAGCAAACAAAACCATATGCAACCAAACAATGGGACCTATCACAGAGGCATTGGAATCATTCAACTTATGGTCACAACAAGGAAGATTCGGCGTCAACGATGCAGAAAAAGGTTGATAAACAGTGGCCAGTTCAGATTCCACAAAGACCAACCACAGAAAATTCACTCAAAAAATTAACATAATTTTCAAAAATAGCAAGGATCGGAAAAAATCAATCCCCTTTGGGCATGTTTAATAATAAGAGCAGGGTGAAATGAAGGTCAATATTTCACCATAGACAGACAAAACTTTGAAAAATAGGACGATTCGTTCCTTTCTGGATTTGAATAGTTCAAGCGATGACGACAACAGACATTGACCTACCTTTCATTATACTGTACAGCGAGCGACAACACATTTTAAGGACAAAAAAATCAGAGAGAGAGAGAAAAACAAAGATGCATCGCATCAATCAATTTTCATGGCGGACAAATCAGGATCGATGTCGAGCGCCTCTTAGGATCGGCGAAAACCGCCAAAAAATATACTGAATTAACCAAATCATCCAAACAGCAAGTCAAAACCAGGGAATCCAAGAAAAATCAAACGAAAAAAAAAAATCAAATCTATTACCACAAAAGATAAAACATCAGGATTTGCAGAATTATTCACTGAATCTTATACCGTTTACACAATGCATGCTCATTCAAAACTGGAACAAAAAAATTAACCAAGAAGCTCCTCAACACAATACGATAAGCGAATCAACCACGAAACAAACAGCAAAAATTCACCGATAATCACATAATGCGAATAAAGCTAACAATCTTTCTAGAACCACAACGAACCTGAGCGACGAGCAAGAAGAGCTTAAATGCAGTTCGGATATCCGATTCCTTGACGAACGAGCCAAGACTACAGCTCGATTCCACCAAATACCAGCAAAGCAAGCTACGGAACTGTTTGGCGGCCGAGAAAATGCAGGAAAAAAGTGGAGAAATGAAGAGAAGGAGGCGCGGGCAGGTTATGGGAGAAGAAGACGCTAGGGAGAGACAAAGAGACCAGTACGCGAACCCACCTAATACCAGCAAAGCAAGCTACGGAACCGTTTGGCTGCCGAGAAAATGCAAGAAAGGGTGGGAAATGAAGAGGAGGAGGCGCGGGCAGGTTTATGAAGAAGAAAGCTAGAGAGAGGTATATAGAGAGGAAATCGATAAACCCTAGGGAAATCGCAGAAAATGAGAACGAGAGAATCAAGCGAAATCTCAGACCAAATCAAAATGCAAAGAAAATGCAAGAAAACTGCTGAGAAAGAGAGAGAAAATAATTACGGAGTAGAAAAAAATTTAAGGAAGGCACTTAAATAGACCTAACCGTTATTTATACTGTTGAATTTTTTTTTTTATTTTTTTTTCGGTTTCAACGAAACGTGCTACACAAGGCAACTCTCGGTTGTTGCATAAGGAGAAACACCTCTTCCCGCGCTCCTCCCCCACAACATCCACTCGCGCGTGTTCCACACGAAGGACATTAAAGTCGACAGTGGTTTGTACGACAAGGATCCGCACGTGGACTGCGATTTTTTTCGGTTTATTATTTATTTTGTTAATAACCGAAGAAACCAGAAAATTATTTTTATAAACTGCCGAGGTGGGGCCTACGTGGAGCTTGAGGAACGGAGACGCGTGGCGAAGAGCGTGAAGACACGTGTGATCGAGTCGAGGCTGACGTGGCCACGTTTCTCTGTGGGTCCCACGAGCGAAACGCTTTCCGAAACAGCTGGATAGTCGTCGGTGACGGAAGAGTGACCGCCTACCGGATCTCTCCACGTGGCGGTGGGCCCAGGGTTTGAAGAATGTACGGCTACGAAGATGGTCTGACGTGGCGGTGGGCCCAGCGTAGTGAGGGGTAGGTGGGTCCCAGCTTGGCTTCGCTTTAGCTGCCTGAAAAAATTAATTGATTTTATATAGGTATAGAGGAGGGGTGCCAAACTTGGGTTCTTACTTTTATAGTGAGATTTTCTATAAATGTTGTTGAAATTAAATTTAAATTATTGATCATATACTAATTTACTATAAAAGCTATTTTTATATATTGATTCGATTATTTTGATTCGGTCAAATCTCGTACTTGATACGGTGTTGTGTTGGTTTTTTTCTATTTCACGTGTCAGAGATTATCAGAGTGGGGACTCGCGTCCGAAATTACGGGGTAAGACCTCAAATTTCCAGTCGGAACCTGTAGTTTGTGCAAATGAGTGCACCATTAAGTGAAGATCCATAATGTGTATTCAATGGATCGCCTACAACGTGAGAATCACGCTCTCCACACACGTTTAATACTAACTAACGATGTTGGCTCTTTATTAGTAAAAGAAACTTAATCGAATCTCTTTAAAAAGAAGATCTTATTGGGTTAGCCATACACTTAAACTCATATACCACAATACTCAACTTTAACGTGATCATAAATAGGTTTCAATTTTTTTCTTACCTATTTGCAAAATATTATACTTTCGGTGGCTTGTATGTAGAAGAGAAATATCTACACATGAAAAAGCGCTAATTGAGATTGTTTGGTACTATTTTAGTATTTTTCATATTTTGATAATTATATATTGTGAATCAATGTGTATACGTTAGGTTAACAATAATAACTAATTCAATAAGATAAAACGATGTTCTTTGAATGTTTATTTAAGCGTGCATATCATTAGTCCCATCAAATTAAATAACCAGAGTGGTCATTATGAATCCGTCATTATATCGATAGTTGACAACCAAACTTCAAATCAAACATTAAGAACGAAATTATTCAACTTTTACCAACTAAACCGATATAATTCAAGTAGAATGAGATCAATTTTCAAGTTTCATAAAATAAAAATATTCATAGTCAAAAAAGTGTATTCTTCAAATTCTCTTATCATACTTTTGCACTACGAGACATACATACGTTATATTAACGTAGTTATCGAGTTAGCATAAATAGTTCATTCATTAAATAGTATATTTGTTGATATAAAGAAAACACATGTCTTAACAAATATTGAGAGTGATACTCCTAAAAACTAAATTCATTGTACTTAAGACTAACAGTTAATACAAAATTTTACGCTTGACGTTTGAATAAAATAATTCAATTTTAATAAAACGCAATAACCTATATACAAGAGAATAAAAAGAGATTCATATTAAAATATTGGGAAAATTACACGTACCTCCCCTCTT
>JAYMTH010000843.1:0-17545 GCA_036897465.1 Pelargonium australe | reverse complement strand
ACGGCCCGGACCGCATCGAGCGAAGGGCGATTTGGACGAATATCTCGGGTCGAGAGCTTCTATCTTTTTGGGCCAAAAACCAATTGGGCTTCAGATTTGAGTCATCTAGTGACTCTTCATATTCTGTAACAGCACATTAAAACATGCAATTATTTGGGCCGTTTTTGCTTTTAATTTCCTGAATTAAGAGCCCATGTTAATTGTTGCTTTAATTCAGTTGTTACAAGATGTGTCCAACCATCCTCTATATAAGGCACACATCCCCTCTTGCTCTCTACACACATTTTCCACAGAATCACCAGATAATTTGTGAGTTCTAATCAGTTTGTGAGAGAGCATTCTGTCCGTGGTGGTTCTAGCTCGTTGGAGGTACGCTTGGGTGAAGTGGTCACTTGAGGCTCGTGGCAGAAGGTGCACTGTGACGAGGTTGTTCACGGATTATCCTGGCGAGGAGATTGTCGGGACCTGTGCACGTGGTAGGGGGCAATATCTTATTAAGGCCAGCTCTTTTTCAAGAGCGATCTATGAGTTCGTTTTTTTTGTTATTGCTTTTCTGCTTCCGTTTTTTTTATTCTGTTTAATTTACTATTCCTTATTGTTGTTCACTTTTGCTTCGTTGCCTGCTTCTTTGTTCGTGTTTGTGTTTTCTCGTGGTTTTCCTTCTTTCGGTTAATATGTTTTTATCTCCTTTTCTCATATGCTTTTGTCCTGCTTTAAAATCGTTTTTACAAACTGTTTTGCATAAAAACTAGTTTTTGCCTAAAATCTATTTTTTCCCAAACTTCATTTTTTTTAATTAAACTGTTTTTCCCTAAAATTTTGTTCCTCTGTTTCATTTCTTGTGTTCAAAACTGTTTTTCCAATACTTATTTTAATTAAACTGTTTTTCCTACAATTTGATTTCCAAATAACATGGTTTTATTTTATTCGGGTTTTCAAAAATCTGTTTTCCTAAAAACTTGTTCTTTTCGTTTGTGGTTCGGTTTTTTGGTTTTTCACTTTTATTTCAATATCTATTATTTTTGCATTTGTGAATTTATTATTTCATATAATTGAAATTCACGTAAAACGTAAACTCGACCTAAAATAAAATTGGTGTGTGCCCTTTAATCGGACATTACATGGTTCCCCTTTAACTGTAAAAACTTTAGACAACATGTGGTTGGTGTTGACAAAACTAAGCCTTCAGGTAGTGCAAACTGGAAAATTTAGAATTATATATAAAGTGATTAATTTAGGTTGTTGAAATGTTTAAGAAATAATGAATAATGACTCTTCTAATATTGTTTTAATTTGTAGTGTGCGTAAATGATTAAGGTAGCTGCTACAAACAACATGCATGGCATGCAATTAGTGGAATAATAGAATAATTAGAATGGAATGAAATTGTAGGCGGGCAAGCGTGAGGTGGCTAACCTCCAACTTCAAACGAACCGTTCGTTACTATTTGTTAACTAACAAAGTTAGCTACCTTAGCCAAGGAGGGACCATTTATAATGTTGATAATTCTAAAATGTCAACATCAACATTATAATAGAATATGTATGTATGTATCGATATTATACACACATTTATACATGAATGGACAATAATAATTTTATAATAAATTAGTTAATGTTTATTTTTATTTTTTTTGATAAACTGTGAATGTTTCTTTACACATGCTTGTGAGGATGTAATAATAAATACTTCATACTAATTTTTCTTATAAAAAAAATTCAAATAAAACAAACACTCATTTTGAGACAATGGAGTATAACATAACTGTGTTTTAGAGTGAAATTGGAGTGCATCCCAAATTGGGTCGACCATATATAACAAATGTGGTTCAAACTTGCTGCATATTAAATCAAATTGATTAACTCTCTCTATGAATTTGAAGGACAAGAGCTACAATGCTCTCATAGGAGCTTCCAACCTCATGTGAAAAAAGTTTCTGCAAGAGTTCGTGCGGGAGTGAATGTCTGAAAGTCGAAGCTCCAGTAACTCAATAGACAATTCTTAATTTAAGATCTAATGTCCGAAGAGTTTGTTTCTGTAGGGAGGAAGTAAATGAAACAAACCACCGCTTTAGCGGGTTTGGAAAGAGTTTGGGTCTGCTGTCCGAAACCATAAGAATAAGGTAACCCCAATAGCAAAAACATGGGTTACAAGACCAGTTGGTACCATTACCCGAATCAAGAGCAGCCTTTTGGGACTTCAAATGGATCATGATTTGAACCATCAGCAATGCATAAAGCTACTACAAATATTTTAATGTCGGGACAATGTAATCAAATCATGACCGTTGATTAATGAGTGCTCACAACAATATTGCAACGTAACATCCATAGCCATAGGAGCAAGAAACGATGAAACCAAAGGCAACCCGCTGCAATTGGGCTCTTTCTTGAAGTCTTATCCAGTTTGAACTTTTCAATGAATCCATTCAGCTTAGAAATATCAGTACACCATTCCCATCACTTACTTTTTCTTTTCTTGCTCCTTTCAAATGATTCCATCCATTTGCTTTTCTAAGCAATAACTACAAAAATAAAAGTCCCATCTTAATATATATAGGTTATGACTCCATGTTCTTTTTACGTTTATTAGCTGGATTACACAACATGTCGTATTTCTATATTTTTAGAGATTTACGCAATGTCGCACTTGATTATATATGCATGTCTTAAACAAGAAACTATTACCTCTATTAGTTCCAAATAGAGGAGACACAAAATGTATCATTTAAAAGAGTTGAAATAAAAACGGATAGAGTTCGAGACATTTTGTTTATTAGTTGAGTTACATAACATGAGATAACTTTCTCATTCAAACTCAAATAACTCACCACAACACCACATACCATTAAAATGAAGAATTGAACTCGAGATCTCAACCTACTAAATCTAATCTTTTAAGTTGAAAGAGAATCTCACTAATATTGAACCAAATCCTTTTTTTTTGTTAAAGTTATTTATAAAATAATATCTTAGAAGGGTAACATGAGCAACAGCATGCAATACAACCTCCTAGGTCCGCCATTGGTCTTGATTGAAGAAAAACTTGTCGAAACTTCCAAATCTATTAACCAAAATATACATCATTAGTTATTTTTATAAAATATTTTATATAATAAAAAGTTTTATTAAATAGGTTGGAATATTATGTTGTAAAAAATCACTATTATATATGGCTTTAATAATTAGTGAATATCAATATCCGAATAAAGCAAGGGTCGGACCAAACAAAAATCATTTTGTCGTGATGGAATTGAGTTTTCCCACTATAATTAGAGCAAAGTTGATCGTTATCATCATTAACGAAAAAAGAATCTCAAGAAAATTCCACAATTTCACACCAATAACCAATCACTCCACCAATTATGTATATATATATATATAGTACCTCAAATGTTAACGAACATAGATTCCTAAAACTCAGATGGGAAACAGTTTAGTAGGATTTAGAAGGAAGAGAGCCAAAGTCATGAAGATCTCCGGCGAGACCTTCAAGCTCAAGACGCCGGCCGTCGCCGCCGACGCCCTCAAGGACCACCCAGGCTACGCCCTCCTTGAATCCGAGGCCGTCAAGCACTTCGGCGTCAGAGCCAAGCCACTCGACCCCACACAACGCCTCAGGCCCAAGAAGCTTTACTTCCTCGTCGAGCTTCCCAAGTTACCGGAGGAGGATGCTAATAATAAGGCGGCGCCGACTCGGAGGACGCGGTCCTGTATCAATATGAGCGCCAAAGACAGGCTGGAGGGCTTGATGCTCAGCCGGAGATCGGCTTCCGACGTGTCGATGTTGAGACGGTCGGCGGCGCCGGACGAGGCAGGATCCAGCGGTGGTGGGCCGGTGAGGGTGAAGGTAAGGCTGCCGAGGGCGCAGATGGAGAGACTGGTGGAGGAGAGCAAAGATGAGGTGGAAGTGGCGGAGAAGATCATTGATCTGTACCTGGGAAGTGGCGGCGAGGCGGAGCAAGGAGCGGCCGGAGTGTTGACGCGCCGGGAGGCTCACTGGAGGCCGGGACTTGACAGTGTTAGGGAGAGCTTGAAGGGTCGTGCGTGACCATATATAATTGATCTGTAACAAAACATAAATATATTCATGGATTGATCAAATGTATGATTCTAATTAACTATATATTTTGCTATTAAAATTTATTGCAAGTTTCAGTATTTGCAAATAAATTATGATTGATATATCCATCGAAGAAAATTACAAGATAGTACAATGTTAGGCTATATATCGTATATATAGCTAGATTTAGAACAACAGAATTCATAACAAGAATGAGAAAATTAAGCCTTCAAGAAATCAAATTAACCTCTGTTCATTGACAAAGTAATTAAAGATATAGCAGTACTCATATTTTATTATAGAAAGCAGTAGATACTTTAATGAGACTCAAATCTTTATACAAAATATGGAACACGAAACTTGGATATTGCCGTCTGTTGGTTACTCATTCAATTTGGTGTTGGTCCTGTCTTGAGTAGTCACATATAAATATTAGTATAAAATACAGGCGGTTATCATCATTTGAGAAAGACATTGCACTAAAAAGCCCAAGATTGAGCCCAATTTAAGAAGCAAACAAAACATTAGAATCTTGTCGGAGGCCCACATTGGATAAGATTTGTTTTCATGTTCCACACTTCCCAATTTTCCACTTCTCCAAGTTCTAAGCTTTCACGTCATCGTCACCTCCATTTTCATCATCTCCGCTTTGGATTTATCTCTGTGTGTGTATATATAAACAAATTTGTACAAAATCTCTTCCCAATCTCTCGATCCTCAGCAAATTCCTGTACAGCAACGATCACTCTTGCTTCTCGGAGAAGATGGAGACTTCACAAGCCAGTCAACGCATTGCAAGAATCTCTGCTCATCTCCAACCTCCCAATCTCCAGGTTTCTATAACTTCCTTTTGCTATTTCATCAATTTAGCTCAGACTATTGATGGGTTTAACTGATCTGAATTGAATCGTTATTGGGTCTCGTTTTGATTTATCGATTTTTCTGGGGGGTTTTGTGAATTATGGGTTGAAGATGGAGGAGGGTTCGGGTTTGAGAGGAGAGATTTGCAGGGCAAAAGGGGCAGCGCCTGGATTTAAAGTTGCGATTTTGGGAGCTGCAGGAGGGATTGGACAGCCTCTGGCCATGTTGATGAAGATGAATCCATTGGTGTCTGTTCTTCATTTGTATGATGTTGTTAACACTCCTGGTGTTACATCTGATATCAGTCACATGGACACTGGTGCTGTGGTTAGTTCATTTCTTCACTTGGTGTGATTTGCTTTGAATTTTCATTAGGAACTGTTTTTGTTCCAATTTTGTATGATGTTTTTAAACGAATATTAACTAGAGCTAGCAATTCGTGCACACGACACGTTTAGTAGTCGGGTTGAATGGTTGAACATGAACTCAATACGTTTATGAACACAAAGCACGAAGTAATAATCCTCCATTTAAAACCAATACTCTCTTTACAAGATATGATGGGTTGTGATTACACTAAGTCATGGCTCATTTCATCGATGACATATCTCAGAAGTAGACACGTCATAGAAAATTTGGGGCATAAAGTGTTACTCTTTCTTCATATCTATGTGTTTATATATTTAGCCCTCTAGGATGAGGTTTCAGAGTTGTTGGAAAGGGGCTTGTTTGAGACAGCAAAGCATTATCGTCAAACCAGTGAATAAAATTCATATTTCAACACCAATTGAATTGTGTGGCTTAACTACATGTTGATAGTGAGCAAAAGAAATATTAAAATTGTTTTACTCCAATGGTTTTGACAAAATAAGGATTTATGAGTGCGTACTAGGTGAAAAGTGAAGAACCAACTTCAAAATTTGATATCCTAAATTATTACTCGAACCTCCAAGCTTGGTTAGCATCTTTTTAGACTTTGTTGGTGGAACTTAATAATATTTGTGAATTTCCAGGTTCGTGGATTTTTAGGGCAACAGCAGCTAGAGAATGCCCTTACTGGCATGGACCTAGTAATTATTCCGGCTGGTGTTCCTAGGAAACCAGGAATGACAAGGGATGATCTTTTCAACATCAATGCTGGAATTGTTAAAACTCTTTGTGAAGGAATTGCCAAGTGCTGCCCGAGAGCTATTGTTAACGTGATCAGTAATCCTGTAAACTCTACCGTTCCAATTGCCGCAGAAGTGTTCAAGAAAGCTGGTACCTTTGATCCTAAGAGACTTTTGGGTGTCACGATGCTTGATGTTGTGAGAGCCAATACTTTTGTGGTATGTGCCTGTACCTCCGCCATTCATCCATATTCTTAGTTTGTCTTGTGTGTTGATGGTTATGAGGTAGACACAATATACTATTATATGGTCAGGCTTGAAAATTGTCTAGAGTGTTAGATGTATAAAGATAAAACTCCCGGAATAAGCAGTATTAGAATACTGATCATTTTGGATGATGACTGTTTTGTCGAGTCTCCTTGTGTTATATGCTTATCTGTCTTATCCGATCCGGTTTCGTCTGGTTCTTGCAGGCTGAAGTTTTGGGTCTTGATCCTAGAGATGTTGACGCTCCAGTTGTCGGGGGGCATGCCGGTGTTACAATTTTACCTCTCCTGTCCCAGGTACTACTAAATTGGTGATAGATTTGTGCTTGAATTTTGAATATCTTCAGATTACTAGGACTTAATAGAGGGTACCCTTGTTTTGTCAATTGAAACAGGTTAAACCTTCATGTTCTTTCACCCCAGAAGAAATTGACTACCTGACAAATCGCATTCAAAATGGTGGAACAGAAGTTGTCGAGGTAAAAGTCTTATAGACTTATAGTTTATTGCTTGTTTCTAATTTGAAGGCCTACTTAGAGATTTAAACTCAACAGCTCCTCTACTAGTATGGTTAGCCTTTACTTGTACTTGCTTTGGGTAGATTTATATGGTGTTAATGACTAGGAATCTAAGATATGAACCCTTGGGACTAATTATCTAGAGGCCCATATATACCTTGTCCGCGACAAATATAATCGACCTATGTGTGGAGTTTGTCTTCTAGTTAGGCGATTGGATTTAGGTCATGGGTTCTTGCTTTCACTTGTTGTGAAATGATATGAAACCAAGTGGTGACATCTACGTGGACGAAGTCTGCCAAAACCATATACGACTTATGATGATTTAGGAAATACGACTAATTGGTTTTCATGGAGATAATTTGACACGGATTGATTGTGCTATTGTAGATATAATATCTGTAATTATTAGACTCTAATCCTTCTCTTCTGACTATAAAGTATGCAGATTTATTATGCATTTCTGTGCACTGTTGCAAATATGTGTTTCACACGCTCAAATGATAACCCCGTTCCTTCATTGTGCATATTGATTTGGATTATTTGCTGGAAGCGATTACTTAGCCGTCTTTTTAGCTCTCTACATTACAAAATCTCTACCATGGATTGCCATCTTATTTTTGTTATGTTGTTCTGACAATATTGACGTCCTGTGCAGGCAAAAGCTGGGGCTGGCTCGGCAACACTATCAATGGTAAGACATTTCCGCCATTTATTCCCTGTTCGTTTCAGAAATGATCTGTTATTTACATTTTAGCCTTATCTTTTGAATGGTTGAACCTGACATGACAACAATTATACAGGCCTATGCCGCAGTTAAATTTGCTGATGCATGCCTGCGGGGCTTGAGAGGAGATGCTGGCATTGTTGAATGTGCTTATGTATCTTCTCAGGTATGTTACCCACAAATATTTTCATGTTCCATCTCGAACAAAGTAGTAACCAATTTACAGTTCGTATGATGTTCACTGATATGAAAACTAATGTGTGCCCTTCAATAGGTGACTGAACTTCCTTTCTTTGCATCAAAGGTACGGCTTGGCCGTACTGGAGCAGAGGAAATATGCCCTCTCGGTCCCTTGAACGAATATGAGAGGTATGTAGCAAAACATAATCCCGTGCTCTTTTGCTCGAAATGTTGGATTCAATCATGCGATCAAAACTTGGTTTCTGGCTAATGACAGGGCGGGCTTGGAAAAGGCGAAGAAAGAGTTAGCCGGAAGCATTCAGAAAGGAGTTTCATTTGTTAACAAATGAGAAGACGCCGGACTATAGTAGGACATTTCTCCTCATACGGTTCATTTCATCTTCGCATCTTAGAATCAAATCAAGATAATGGTGTGGAAATAAGTGGTAATAGGGCTGTTTTTGTTGTACCAAAACCTCATGATTAGTAGAATAACCTACTAGTGCTTTCATGGGACCATAGTGAAGATCCATGTAATAAACAGCTTGAACTTTGATGGCTGGTTTGTATATTAGAAACTGGTTTTCATCATCAAGATCAAACATGAATTGATTGTGGAGTTTGAGCCTGTGTCTTTTTGTATGCATACCCGGCAATGCGGGCTGTGGGCCTAAACGGTTCAGGCAAAAGGAATTGCTCGTGTTTTTATCGAATTACTTTTTGTCAGTTCAAATGTTTCTCTGCACTTGGTGGGAATATAGATTCAGCACGTGAGTTTTTTGGCTCGGCCCGTTTCATGGCCGTGGCCCAAATTGCAGATGTAATTGTGTGAATATGTTGAATGTAACTCTATGCACCCAATTTGTGCTGGGCTTCTAGTCTGTCAAGATCATGACTGAAAAAGCCCATTCAAACCCATATTTTGGATTGGTTTTGAAGCCCTTCAAAGCCTTACTTGGGCTTACAGTTGAGTTTTGGGCCTTGCTGCTGCGCCCAAAATTAGAAATGCATTTTTACGGGTTTGAGTCATACGTTGTAACCTAAAAGTTTGATTTTTCACAAACCCGCTTCAATCCACACCTCTTGAAGACCGAGTTAGGCTAAAACCTTATGGCGCGGACCTAATACACTCTTGTCTTACTATGCAACTTTTTATTGGTTTTGGCTTGATCCGTTAAGTGACGTGTTGGGATTGGTAAAAAGTAGTTCAGCGTTTTCGGGATCGGAACATTTAGAGCCACGACTTGCATTGTCACCTATTCAACTCGAATCCAACCTAGAATTTATTTTTTCAATTCCACTTTCTACATTTGGAGTATCTTCTTTTGGCCCTTAATTAGGGTTTATTACATACATCCAATTATTGTAAATGATAGAGCAAAACAATGGGAAAAAGCACTTTAGAAATTTTGGGAACAAATTGATATGGTAGGGAATTGGAAATTATTGAGAAGGTAAGGCAATGTAAGGTTTGATTGAAAAATAGGTATTTGAAAAGAGAAGAGCCTATGAAAGTTGAAGCATTTCAATAATTAAAGCAAAAGCTATAGCCTATATATGAATTTTGCCTTTCTTTTTATAGTCCCTCATGTATTATAGGCTTCTATTCTATTTCCTTGCTAATGGGCCTTACCATGGCCCACAACCAAAATGGCTTCTACAACATTGTTGGATTTAAGTATTGTTTGGTTCCTAAGAAAAGCAATTTTACTTTGTTGAAACACTTTCCTCACTTTTTCCCTCCTTGAAGGTTGTTGAGAAAAGTTGCACCAAACAAGCCCTAAAGAGACAAAGCCATTGTTGGCTTAGGTGAAAGGTTGCTATAATGGATCTTGTGTGCTCTATCAAACTTTATGCCCTAATAAACTTGTAATACTTTGTGGGCAAAAAAGCAATTGTCATTTTCTTCACAGCTGCTATGCTCTCTTCTAATTATGCCCTACCACTTTCACATGTATTTGATTTGTTCCCAAAAAGGTGATTTAACATGAATTTCTCGTATTCAAGGGTATCTGCAAACCACGAGGTTTGCGATCAGTATTTAGTTATTCATAATTTTTATTTCGGGTTTTGAGCATAGTTGTCAATTGTGCTATAACACGACATGAAATTAACGTATTTGATCTCTAACTTGCAAGAGATCAGATTTGAATCGCGGGTTTTCGTAAAGAATAGACCATAACGAAAGTGCAACAATATACAAGTGACTGAGTGAGTCATGGCCTAAAAGATATTTTGCTTTAGTGATTGTTTAACTAATTCCATTAAATCAAAATTCAAGTTTGACAAATGGGTCACAAAAAGGGTCATGTCTTTATAAGGAAAATGAGGTATCTGCAAATCCAATCCATGCAATTTATGCCTTTTTTTCTGGATACTTTAATTCAGCATTAAAATATGATATTTCAGTAGTGTTGTGTGGTTAAATATACCATTACTTTTATAGTGTTGTGGCCATTTAATTTGTTTAATTTGATCACCACCTATCTTGTTGAATTTGCAAATCTTAATCAATTACCATTTATTTTTTTGCAAGTGTTGGTCATTATATAACAGTTCTCATTAGTTATTTAACAAGATTTCTATTTTTTTGCAAATGTAATCGTCTTTCTCTCTGATTTGCACTGTATTCACAACTCCTCGAGCGTCTGCTTCGACAATAACGTTCAACCAAATCTGCTCCCATTCCCACCGGATTGTTTTTCGGATTGCCAACGCTCTCACCACACGGACCTCCAACCTTGGTTCCTAATCAAATTAATATTTGGTAGTTGTAGTCAAACAAAAATAACTATAATTACAAGTAAAAACAGCACACATGCATGCACATACATTCATTTGTGTTTCTAGGGCAAGCTATGAGAATTATTTGTAATAGATAGAGTTGTTTAGATTGGCACCAATATTAACTCATTCCTCAAAGGGGTAGAGACACTATT
Source organism: Pelargonium australe (assembly GCA_036897465.1). Taxonomy (NCBI): domain Eukaryota; kingdom Viridiplantae; phylum Streptophyta; class Magnoliopsida; order Geraniales; family Geraniaceae; genus Pelargonium; species Pelargonium australe. The sequence goes on along the minus strand of JAYMTH010000843.1, from coordinate 6,883 downwards.
TTTCCTGAAGAATAGAAAAATAGTAGCATTCAATTCAATAAATAATAAATACAACTACATTTTAGGTTCAAAACCTTAAATGAAGTCAAAGAATTAGAAATATGAGATAGACACCATTAAATTCCTACTGTTTTTATTTTTCTTCTGTGTGCCCCATAAACATTAAAGTTGGTCCTAGCTATGACCATGAATGTGACATTGCCTATTCAATTTTACAATAGGGATTTAATGGTTATATGCATATATTTGAAAATTTACAAGAATTTTACTTCTTATTTTTTTAGGAGTTTCAAAATTATTTTTTTCTAAAATAGTTGAATATTAGATGTAGTATATAGTTGAGAGGTTGATTTGGCTTGACAAAAACTCCTACTCCCAATCAATCTCATGCCTATATCCAAATTTCTTAGTCTATGTTAGATTCATTTCCAAAAGTTGTTTGTCATCTTCCTCACCTTTATATCTTTTCTCATCTTTCATTTCACCCATCTACCATTTTATTATATATTTACATTTTCAAATATTTTTCCATCAATCATATGCTTCATATAATAATTCAAATGGGAATCCTTGTCCTTCCCAACTATTTCCTTCTTTTCTTTTATTTATTGATAATTCAATTACTTCCACAAAAATGTGCTTAGAGAGAAGAAAGCATCCAAACCTTCAAATATTAAAACTTATAGCTATTTGAATCTTCGATATGATAATGAACCAACAAAATGTTCATGACAGACTGAAAATATGTTAAAGCTAATCTATAATTCAGTTGAAAATTATGTGATTTTGGTGTCGGCTTCATAATTGATATAAAGTTATACCGATGTTAATGGTTTTTCCAACGGTGTCATGGTGTAGCCCTTGGATTGTGGGTAGGTAGAGATTAGGTTTAGTCATTTATCTCTATCTCATCTACATAACATAGTTAATTCATGATAAAATTAGAATCTAAATGACCTAGGAAACAAGGAACCTAGTTTATTTATGAACATCTCTGTCCTCTTCTGCACTCTACTTCCTTTCTTTCATCCATTGACTTCTTGAGCTTCTACAACTTTCTCACTTCACTCCTCAATCACTAGAGTTTTTAATTAATTTGTACATAAAATGCTACTACTAGTAATGAGAAATTGAAAAAAGAAAAGAAAACTAGCTAGTTGGTGAACAAAAGGTAGAGAATAATCAAGAGAGCTCATCCCAAGACCATTTAATGTTGAAATCAATTTATGAATCCAACTTTGATCCATCCATCAATCAAAACAAAAACCCAAGAAAAAATATAAAAAAACTCAAGTGTTCCATGTTTTTAGGTTCACTCATGTTCTTCTGGGTAAAAGAAAGATGTGTGTTCATGAGTCATCTAATCATGTCATGTCTCTCATGCCATTGCCAGCCAAGAAGCCATTGCTAGGGTTGGGTAGCTCCAAAAAGATGGAGATGCTTCAATCTTCATGGTAGTGGTAATGGCCATGCATAGAGCTACCATCAATCTCTCAATCAATTTTGCTTTGTCAAATCAGAATCCAACACCAACATCTCCATACAATAATATGTACCACCACCCCCATCAAACTACCCCACTTATGTATAGAGCTTTTTGTCACATTATATATATTCTCTCTTTTCAATATATTACTACGATAAAAACGAGAATTAGCTGTTTAGAGTTTGAAAATTTATGTTTACGAATTAGGTTAAAACTTGTTTGGTTTAAACAAAATGATCGATAAATAAGTATAACTATGTTCTACTTAGTGCATAGGTAGTATTTTCACATTTTATATCATTTGGAGGGCATTTTAGTCATTTTAAAAATATTTTATTTGACAAAGTCTTGGAGATGAAGTATAAATACTTGTTTGCAATCTTATGATTTTCTTTTGACTTATTTATTAGTCATTTTTAATCAAACTAATGAATAATAACATCTAAACTCAGCAATGCTTTATCTTTTGCATCATCTAGTATCTTAAAATATTGTAACCTGAACTTTTCAACACGAGATTGAGATTGTAATCAAATAATACTATACGAGCACGACTCACTTTTGCTATTTCCTTTAAATTGAAGTTGAAAGACCACTCACCCAACCTATGAAAGCTTGCATGGATAGAGAGAGCCATAACTTGGCAACAACCATAAGCGGTGCTTGCCCTTTTCAAATGGAATTTGATACTCCATGTCCTTTTCCACCACTTAATGCTTCACCAACCCTAAAAGATGATCATACCAATATGATTTTTCCACATTAAATACCAAAATTACCCTTGCATGAGAACAAGGTTGTTGCTATGTGGATAAGGGTGTATAGGACATTTCCCACATCTTGGTTTGTCACATATATATTTGCTTAGAATCTTCCAATTCTTGCTTCAAAACTCAACAACCAAAAAAGGACAATCACACTAACTCATCAAGATCTTGAATCCATTTGTGTTTGTAATTTGCATGTGGGTCGTCACGTGCATAGCATATGGTAGACACCTTTTTATTTTTATGAGGGTCCCAAAAACCCTAATTTATGTTTCCCCAAATTGGAAACCATAAACAGAACCCTACCCTTCCTTGTCTTTTGGGTCACACATTTGGAGGGTAAGTAGTTTTCGAATTTAAGACACGTAGGTGCATCGAAAACTCCTTTATTTGCTTATTGTAGAGGGAAGCTTGCACTCGTTAAACTCATCGAACATTGTTGTGCTACTTTTCCAGTGCATACTCTATACGATTTCATCAACACGTAATGAAGTGTTTTCAACGTCGAACGTGACACATGAGCGTTATACATAAATACAATTCAATGCTGAATACATGTTTCTTTCTCATTTCATCTTCCAGCCTGCGAGTGAATAATTTATAAGTAATTTACATGCATCGTTGTCACACGTCGCAATGCTCTTGTCTTTTTTACGTTGATGTCTTCCCCATGAAGGTGAATTGTAGCTAAGACTTCACTTTCCTTGAAACCCATTTGAATTAAATTCAGAGAGAAAGTGTCATAAAGATAGGGCAAAACAAAGGGGTGTATGTAGGAGTTGCACACACAAGCAAATAAACAGAGAGACCAACAGGTATTGGAAATTGAAAGGCACTTGTGTGATATTGATCAACTACTCATCATTGAAGCTAATATAGCTCTGCATGAAACCAACACAAACTTCCAAAAACCACCCACATTTGGGTCTCCCTCAACCCTTCCTTTTCAATGTCACAAACCACTCCTTAAAAACACTGACTCACTTCTCTCTGGTCTCATGTTTCTCACTGTGAGCCTCATTATTTTCTTTTGCAGGCTGTGCCACCATTAAAAACACAGAGCGGAGAGAGAGAGAGAGAGAGAGAGAGAGAGAGAGGAGAGAGAAGAGCAGTGAGCACTACACATGATGAACAAGACAAAGTTTTATATAGAAATTTAAATACCCTCCCCCACCAAATCATACTGTACATCCTTAGTAAAAAACCCTTCAACAAACATAAACATCTTAAAAGTTAGAGAAAATGAAACAACACATTAATAGGAATAAGCTAACACAACTCATGGGATTTTGGAGAACACTAGAGAGCATGGATTTCAGATGCTGAGAAGATCAGGTGGTGGTGGTGGAGACTGTGGTGGCGGCGGGTTGTTATTGTTGTCTTTTGAGTCTTTGATCGTTGTTGGCGGAGACTCGATTCCTGTTGATGATTCTGTGACTGCCCCGTCGCCTTGCTTTGCGCTTGGTGACTTGGGGAGCTCGGTGAGGATCTGGACGACTTCCCTCATCGTGGGGCGCTCGACTGCCTGTTCTTCGACGCAGAGCATGGCGACATAGAAGACGTGCATCACCTCGTGGAGGGGAACGGAGGGAAGCCTCGGGTCAAGGATTTTCAGCACTCCTTCCTTGTTTGAGTCCGTCATCTTTCGCACCCATTGGACTATGTCCACACCATCACCAAATTCCCCAACTGGCTTCCTTCCACTAACAAGTTCCAAGAGGACCACCCCGAAGCTGTACACATCGCTCTTTTCGTCAACCTTCAAGGTGTAGGCATATTCTGCATAAATGAACATCGGTTTCAGCTGAAAACCTAATTGCTTTCGATGGATATTCGTTGAAGTTCAAAGCAACAAATTGGTTATGGACCATATGAATCAAGGAGTTAAAAGTCATGACAAATTCATATTCTCTAATTACTTTAGCTTTATCAAGATGCAAGACATCACATTTGGGATAAGACAAGGAACATTCAATGTATGTGGAATAAAAGTCACAATGTCCCTCCAAAGCTTGGTCCCTCCATGTTGCCTAAAACTATACCCTCCAATGAAAGGTACTAACTTAAATGAATGATTATGGATTTGAGCTTAACAAGTCCTTATCTATGGGAGCAAACAACAATTAAACAGAGCATTCAACAAAGAACACAATCCAGACAATTCACATACATTAACTTAATTAAAATTATAGCTTGTTGGATCATACCTGGGGCTATGTATCCATAAGATCCAGCAATAGCAGACATGCACTCGGATGTGCCGGAGTCTTGCAAGAACTTGGCAAGGCCAAAATCAGCAACATGGGCTTCGAAATTGGAGTCGAGAAGGATGTTATTTGATTTCACATCGCGATGGACAATCAAAGGCGAGCAATCGTGGTGAAGATAGCATAGACCTTTCGCAGCCTCCACCGCTATCTTGTACCTTGTGTCCCAGTGCAAATGGCCTCCCTTCTTGCCATGAAGCACCTCACCCAAGCTACCATTAGGCATGTACTCATAGACCAAAAGATTTGTTTCATGGTTTGAACAAAACCCGAGTAACCTAACAATGTGGCGGTGTCGAATCCTACCAAGTGTCTGTATCTCAGCATTGAATCCATGGTCATGGGAGGATCCGCGGCTCATAGCCGGGAGCCTCTTCACTGCGACATGATCGCCATTTGACATCGAACCCTTGTACACAATACCAGCACCTCCTTTGCCTATAATGTTGTCCTCTTTCAGGGAATCAAGAACATCATCACAAGTGAAGTCTAAGCGCTGGAAGGCTGTTAGCTTCCAAGCGCGAGACTCGTGCGCCTTCTTCAAGGACCGAGCCTTGATTATAGCCGCAACTGCAAAAGCAATTGAGCATACAAGCAATCCAATAACGAGCAATAGCTTCAAAGAAGACGAGAGCTTCCCTTTGACATGTTCTTGGTGAGAATTGGCATCCCCGTCTTTGCACGGCCCCAAGTAAGGGCCACAAAGCTCGGGGTTTCCAAGGAACGAGGTGTAATTGAAGTAGCTAAATTGACCGGTGCCCGGAACCAAACCGGAGAGATTGTTATATGAGAAATCAACAGAAGTTAAGCTTTGCATATAGGATATTGATGAAGGAATGTTACCAACAAGATGGTTTCTTGAGAGATTCAAGTAGTTTAATATCCTCATTCCGGTAATCTGGTTCGGTATCTCTCCGGCGAGCTCGTTCCGGCTGAGATCAACGAACGTTAACAGCTTGCATTGGCTAATTTCAGGAGCAATTGGCCCGGAAAACCGGTTGCGGCCAAAATCCATCTTGGACAGCTGCTGTAACCTCCCAATCTCAGCTGGGATTCGGCCCGAGAACTTGTTGCCATCGAGGAGAAGCTTCTGGACGCCGGAGAAGTTGCCAATGCTCGGCGGGAGAGACCCACTAAGGTTGTTGTTGGAGAGACTGATCTGACCAAGATTCGCAGAAACTGAATCAGTCGCCGGAAACTCTCCGGAGAGAATGTTGCCCTGAAACTCAACTTGGGTCAGCTTCGGCAACCCGAAAAGCCCCTCTGGAATCGACCCATTGAAATAGTTGTCCCCCATTCGAATCCTGTTCAGCGACTGGCACGTCCCGAGCGATTTCGGGATCGACCCGAACAAGAAATTTCCGAGAACGATCAGAGTCTGGAGGCGGTTACCGGAACAGAGGTCCGGAGGCAGAGTGCCGGTCAATTTGTTCGATGACAGATCGAGGAGCACGAGCTTCCCATTTCTGCCGAGGTTCTGAGGAATGCTCCCGGTGAAATTGTTCTCCCATAGCTGAAGCACCTCCAGCTCCGGCAAGTCTCCAATGAACTCCGGGATCGAGCCGTGAAGCTTATTCCTGAACAGATTCAGAAGCGTCAGGTTCTTGAGCTGAGAAAAAGCCACAGGAATCTCTCCAATGAACACGTTGTTGGACAAGTCCATGGATTTCAAGCTCTTCAACAGCCCGAGCTCGGGCGTCAATGAGCCAGAAAGGCTATTCACTTGAAGAAACAGAGTGTCCAGATTCTGCAACTTCCCAATCTCCGGCGGAATCTCGCCGGTCAACCCGCAGTTCGCGGCGTCGAACCTAACCAACGCCGACAGGTTCCCGATTTCAGCAGGCAAGCCACCTTCGAAGCTGTTGAAGTACCCAAGATAGAGCTCCTTCAGGGTCGTCAAGTTTCCGATCTCGGGCGGAATTTTACCGCCCAGCTCGTTGCCGGAAACCGCCAGGTACTCGATAGACTCCCACCGACCGTACTCGGGAGGAATGCTGCCGGAGAAGAAGTTACCGCCGAGATGCAAGTGACGGAGGCTCGGCATTTCGGAGACCTCCACGGGCAAGCCACCGGTCATGTTGTTGTTGTACAAATCCAAAACCTCCAAGTTCTTCAGCTGAGCCAGCTGGGGAGGAAACGACTCGTTAAACACATTATTGGACAGGTTGAGGAGGCGGAGGCCGGAGACAGTGAAGATCTCCGGCGGGATGGGACCCAAGAACTGGTTGGCGGCTACAGTGAGGTTAGCGAGAAAGCGGAGGTGGGCGACGTCAGGGGAGAGCGTGCCAGAGAGGTTGAGGCTGGAGAGGTCGAGGGCGGTGACGTGGCGGTGGGTGTCGCAGGTGACGCCGGCCCAGGTGCAG
>JAYMTH010000842.1:0-17549 GCA_036897465.1 Pelargonium australe | reverse complement strand
ATCACCCCGGACTCAGCGGGCCCCACAGAGAACAAGTTCGAGATTTAACGGGTTACTTGTTTGCCGTTTGAGGTTCAAACTTACTGCTCCATAACGTTTAACAAACGTAACCGTTAACGTCCGTTAACCGGTAGGGTTTTTTTAAGGCTCACGAGAGCACACGGTCTCTCGACAACGGCTGCAAACGGCGACGTCGGTGGTTGCGTAGCCGTTAAGTGGACTAATTTGCAAATATTTTATCGAAACGAACCGAAATTTTAATTAATTATTTATTGGTTTTATTAATATTTTTACTGTTTTCTCTCTGCTTTGTTTCAACGGGCGACGATAATTCGAAACCAAAAAAGAGCTGTTTTTTATTTTCTTCTTCTCTCAGAGAAACGCTTCAATAACGACGAAGCTATTGGTCTCTCTCGCTCTCCGATGAGCTGCTCCAGTTGGGTTCGCGCCACTTCTCTTCCACAACCGGAGGTCAGTTCACTCTCCGGTATCGGAATTTTGGTTTTTTTTTTTAGAACACTTTGTTCTGTTTTCTGTGTCACTCAATTTTGTTTATCTGATCATGATTCGTTTGAGCATCGGAGGAGCTCCGATTCGTGTTAGATTTATTGGGTCGTGGTGTTTCTTGATCGGAAACCCTAGAATTGTGTGTTTCTTGTGTGTGATTTTCGGTTCTGTGATCTGATTACTGATGTTTAAGATCTGGGTTTCGTTTTTTTAGCCGTTGGAGGGTTTTTTTGGGGGTTCGGGGATTTTGGTACTGACTAGGGTTTTAAGTAGTTATTGACTTGTTTGTGTTTGTATTGTCTCTGATGTATTTTGCTCTGTTGCTGTGGATTAGGATCTTGGGCTTTGGAGATGACTGAGGTGAAGGCTGAGATGTGTTGTCTTGAGAACAGGCAATTGACGGCAGCTTCGAGCTCGTCTTTATCGGAAGCGAGTGGCAGTGCTTGTCTCAAGTCCCCGGGAATATGTAGTCCAGCCACAACATCTCCATTGCATCGGTACATATGCTGAGTCCTTTTGCTATTGCATGATGTCTTTATGTGTGCTCTATGATTTGCTGATTGTCCACTTCGAAGTTGGAGTCAAATATTGTTTCTTGTGTTCATGTTCTGTATGAATTATGCATTTTTCTTGAATCTTCAGTTTGATGTGAAGGACAAAATTGCTAATTGAATTCAATATTGGTGTGGAAATTAGTTTTGGGTGATTTAACATTGCTAAGGATCATTTTTAACTAGAGATTTGAACTATGTGATGTATGATTTTGCAGGAGGACAACTGGCCCTATTAGGCGAGCAAAAGGTGGTTGGACACCACACGAGGTTAGTTTTTCTTACGTGTGTCAGTGTGTGTGCCTCCACAGGAGGCTTCCTATAAGCTTTTCACCATATATTTTCTTGTTCATACCTGTTTTTGTCAAAGAGATAGATTGGTATAGCTTAGCTGTGAAGTTATCCATTGGAATATGTTTAGGTTCAGATTACTGATTTGGTACTGTTATCACATTGCTTTAGCTTACGCGTGCTAGTTTTCATTCGTGTTCATTTCTTGTTGCATGTGTTTTGTATTTTGGTGTCATTAACTTACATTCCCTATGATCTACTACAGGATGAGACATTAAGAAATGCGGTTTCAGTTTATAAAGGCAAGAGTTGGAAAAAAATAGGTATTTCTACTCTCTCCAATGTTGTTGATATTAATTATTCAGAATTACTTTAGTAGCAGAGATACTGTCATATAAATTCTTTGCATCTTCTTGTGGTTTTGTGAACAAAATGTTGAGGAATGGAAAAATAATAATTATTGATACTGGCCTTTCCCCGATTAGAAGGATAATTCTTTGTTACAGTAGAACTGGAATTGATAAGGAATTCAATAGTAAAAATAGAAAGATAACTGAAAGTTTGTGAAAGCAGGGTTACTTGAACTATCTAGTGTTCAATGTGACACCATTCTGTTCAAATTCATGAAACTGGTCTTATGGTTTGATATTGTCTATGCAGCTGAGTTCTTTCCAGATAGATCTGAAGTGCAATGCTTGCATCGGTGGCAGAAGGTCCTTAATCCAGATCTTGTTAAAGGACCATGGACTCCAGAGGTTGGCTCCTAGTCTCTTCGTTTTCCTCGTGATATTTATTTTAGCCTATTGTTTTTCAAGTGTAAAACTTCTGTTTACTTGTTTGCTTCATAGGAGGATGAGAAAATCGTTGAATTGGTGGCAAAATATGGGCCCACAAAATGGTCCGTCATAGCCAAGTCTTTGCCAGGGAGAATAGGGAAACAGTGTCGAGAGAGGTAGCTGTTTCTATTGCAATCTATAATTAGTATTGCTAATCATATATGTTCCTATTCACTGTCCATACGGGAACAATTCTAATGCTAATCTGATGTTTCAAGATTTTAAGTGACTGCTTGAATGTTCTATTCAAGTATGGATACATCTAACTCTAATTATATCATGTTTTTGTTATTCATTTTTATAGTTGGGGTCTTATAAGGAAAGGTTTAAATTGGTTATATACTAATGAAAGCATTGATTTTTTAATCTATTAAGGTGGCACAATCACTTGAATCCAGATATAAAGAAGGATGCGTGGACGTTAGAGGAGGAATTGGCCCTCATGAATGCTCATCGGTTGTACGGGAATAGATGGGCTGAAATAGCTAAGGTTTTACCTGGAAGGTACTAAATTTTGTTTAATTGTGACTGATATAAAGGAGAATGAGAATCTAAAATTTCACTTGTAGCATGTGTAACAACATAGTTAATGGAATTGCTAAGTCAGTGCACTGCAAGGCTCTCAATTTGCTTAGCCATGACTTCAAAAATATTTTTATAAGTACTTTTGATGTCACAAACATTGATGGTTGCCAAATTACTTCCACCCAGTCGAATAGATATGCATTTTCTTGTTATATCATTTTTCCAATCTGATTGGTTTAGCCCTAATTTTTCATAGGCTCAAAAGATTGTAGTATACTATACTAATCAAAATCTTAAGTGCATGTGCTACAACTTCAAGTGCTGATTAAAAGTTTATTTTTAAAGACTTTACCCTTATTCATGCAGGACTGATAATGCAATAAAAAATCACTGGAATAGCTCTTTAAAGAAAAAGCTAGACTTCTATATGGCTACAGGCAAACTTCCACCACTTGCAAAGAATGGTCTCCAAAACGGTACCAAAGATTTAAACAGATCCAGCGCAAGTAAAAGATTGCCTGTTTGTTCAAATAGAGAATCAGATTCAACTGCCCAAACTTCGTCTGGAACTACAGACATGTGTAAGCTCGAAGCAGATAGCAAGGATAAACTAGAATCCTCAGCTCCGCTTCAAAATGTTGGTGCACCATCAAGTGTTCCATATGAGTCTGCTGATTCTGAAGGTGTAGAGTGTAGGCCACAGTCTAACATAGATAGCAGCAGCAATTCAGAGACGGTGCTCAGGTTCGATGATTGTACTAGCAACTGTGAAATTTATGTGAACCAAGTTTTGGGCACACCATTGCAGTATGAAAGTCCATCCTATGGTTCTTTGTACTACGAGCCTCCGTCAGATTCTGAATTGTCTTCTCTGCAACATGAGAACAACTCTAGTTGTGTTGCCTCACCTGTTAGTTTCTTCACTCCACCTTCTGTGAAGAGTAGTGGATTGAATATGCAAAGTCCTGAATCTATATTGAAAAATGCTGCTAAGAGCTTCCCAAACACTCCTTCCATATTAAGGAGGAGAAAGAGAGGAGAAGCTTTAGTGCATAGGCTCTCAAATGGAATTCAGGAAGTTGAATTGAAAGACAAATCTCAAGATGGAAGCTTGGAGATGTTTGGTATCGATGAAAGATTGAGCAAGAGTCCCACTTTTATTGGTAAGTCTTTTAATGCATCTCCTCCATACCGGTTAAGATCGAAACGAACCGCCGTCTTCAAGAAGCGTGAATCTAATACCACCGAATATGCAGAATCAGCTCTGATAGAAGATGATTGTATTACTGCACGGAACAAAAAATGGGGACGTGAAAGAAAGTTCTAACTCTGCTTATTTGTTTGTGTTATAATGAATGATTCCACCTAAACACCAATAAAAGAAAACATATATTATGTATCCACTGATAATTCCTTGAGAATAAGTTCATCTACTCTTATCAATACAAGGTTTTGTTGTAAAATTGAATGGCAATAGGCTTCTTGGCCTATGTAGAACAACAATTTTTCCTTTTATTTTTAACAACATATGAAAAACTGTGGACTGTACAGAGAAGAAAATTCTTGATTCAAGTGTAGTAGTTTCTCATCCAACTCAAGTTAAAAGACTACATTTTCTATTTATAGTGATACAAATAGGAAAGTGTAATGCAATAAACATCAAATTCTCATCATTTTCATCTTCTCTACTCCTAATTTAGGGTTTTGCATTTTTGTGTTCTTTATGGAATATCATTTTTAAAATAATGAAACTATAACTTTATCTACATTATCAGTCAATTTAACTAATTTTTCTTTATCATAATCATCCCAAACAATATTTCAAAAATCTACAATTCAATGCCAAAATTTGAAACTTTAAGAATTTATCATCTTCAAATAAATTTGTTATATTACAATCCTGCAAAAACCTGAAAGGGTTGAGAAGATCTCAACTAAAATTTGTTACTTCAATTATAAACCTGAGAGCACAAAATCAATTGGAGATAAATATATTTGCATTATAAAGCAGTGAACCTGTGAAAGATACACATACTATATACATCATTCCCACTAAAAAGTAGAACCAAAACCAACTGCACAGCGTTTAACTGGTTCAGCACTATAATATTATGGCAAGAAAGTATATGTATATAAATGGAAAACAATTTCAAAAATAACAAGCGATAGATATCTGAGAGATCGTCCTTCAATCTACATGTGTGCGCGTTCTGCTCAACAGATCGGTTCAATTGCCACCGAGCATCTGCCAATACAATTCACTGGATTGATAAGATTTTGATAGGTGACATTTTACAAAGAGCAAATAAAAGCGGGTAAGTGAAATTAACTCAAGACTGCATATGATGCTTTGATCAGAACAGGAATGGAAAAGAGGACAGGTTTGAGGCAACACTACGTGAACATAATTACAAGTTCATTGGAACCCCGGATTCCAAGACGGGATGTGACTCTTTTGGAGAATTTACTATAATCCAACATCCTCAGAATATGGAAAAGGGAACGACAACATTCCATGATATATACACTATGCTACTCTACAGGTAAAGAGAATCTTATAAATAGAGCTGGCAATTCGTGTCGTAAGAAACACAACATGAAATTAGCGTGCTTTGGCTTCAACATTAAGTAATTGTGTCACGTTCATGTTGGGCCTCCAGAACATCATGCACGATTAGTTATTCGTGTTGACACGGACACTGTATACTTGTAAATTAATACAAATATCGTATCAAAAGTGTTGGATAGTGTGTGTCAAACATGTTGGTTCTATCGAGCAAAATGTCTTGGGTCGCGTTCATGTCAATCGAGTCATGTCAACATGTGTTCATGATTTGTGTTCAAATTCAACCGTTCAGCACGATTACTAAATGTGTCGTGTTCATATTGGGTCGTGCAACACGACACACAAATTGTCAGCTCTACTCATAAGCCATTTGTTGATAATAGCTACTGCCTTATTTATCGAGCCTAGGGTTTATGCAGAGCCTCGCTGCATGTTCAATATTGTAGTTTCATCTGTTTCTTTTTCAATACACTTATAGTTCAGACAAAACCCCAGAATCAGCGAGTCCTGTGGGACAATTTTTTATAGAAATATCGGACTCTTGCGTCCATGCATTAATGATCTTTTGTATATCGACAAGGAACAACACAACAAATTTCAGAAGACTGACCTGAATGAGCTGTACATCCCTACCGCGACTCCTGACACCTTTGTTATCCATATGCTGTCCCCTTGATCAACTCAAAATTCTTATCTACCAAGGAGATCTGGAGAATTAAAATAAAAATTACAATTTCACTTCTGAATATTTATATAATAACTATCACGAAACAAACAATAAATAAGCACTGACCTTTTCAACAACCTTCAAACAGTAAATACCTGACTAAACCATGAAGAAAGAACCAATAGTTGTTTGGCCAAGAACCTTAGAACTCCGATCGAGGCCATGAGAAGCCACCTAACATAAAGATAATTGGATCGTTAATTAATGAAAAACTGTGAAAAAAGAAAACATTCTCCCATTTAACGTATAAAAAAAAAAAACAAAATAAATATATTCTTTTATCACCATATAATTTAGAGCTGCATAACGTTCTTCATTCAGATATAGTGGTTTTCCTCTTTGCATTTCAACATCCTGCAAAAATGCAATTTTACAGAAATATATAAGTAACTCGAGACTTTGGAACTCTTAACAAATTATAAAATGTTTAAAGTCTTGAAATATGTCTTCTGTTTCTGATGACAAGAAACCAAACCAACGGTATTGCAGAATTTTAGGAAAAGAAAGTAATAAATACAGATCACTCCCTGTGGACCGTAGTTTCCCCATATTTCACCCATGGTTGCAAAATATCAGAGTCAGCCTGTTAAAAGTTGAACTACTGACCTCTTTGCCCTTATCGGAGAAAAAACTTTTTACCGACAAGAAACGATACAATTACTAAAGAAGTTTCAAATTCAATAGTCTGAGATTATGATTTATTCCCAGTCAGGATTCCTCTTCCAATGTGCATTTACATCAAATATCCACTACATCTACTCTTTATTGGGCTTCTACTCTGCTAGCTTTCTCTAAGGAGATAATAAATAGATTTTTCATTTCTCACAACTCTCAAGCCCAAAGGAATAATTACCTCTTCACCAAATGCATCCAAGTAGGGAGATGGCCAAGGAGCCTGGCGTGCAGACCTTTGAAGCAGAATTGTTGTTCTCTGTTGAAACAAGACTATATCATCTCCACAAACAAACAGCAAGCACAAAATGAAAAGTAAAAGTTCACATGAAATGGAACAAGTTCATGTAGAAGTACCCTGATCAGCAAAAATACACCAATACCAGCACCACATGTCATTGCATGAGTTTGGCATCCACTTTCTCTATCAAATAAGCAAACAAAATTGACGTCAAAAAAGCAAATTTAGCAAGCTAAAATGATATGAGCATATAGGTTATCATATGACATCTAAACCAGCATGCTTCTTGGGGCAATGTCAATAAACCAAAATAACAGTGACGACCAGTTTGCAGAACATGAACCTGCAGCATGACTTCCAGCTTGGCGAGCATAATCTGCCACATAAAAGGCATAATGCAGGCTCCTCAAGAGAAGATTTGCAGTCAAGGCAATGCTGTTTTATATACCTGATGAAATGCAGACAACTTTGCATCAATTACATTTTCACACCCCCAAAAAAAATCAAGGAAAAGATAAGAAACAGAAAAAGAGAGGATCTTTGTAAGCATCTCTAGAGAGAAAAGCTCAGAACAAACCTTTGCAAGAGGTCCTGATAAACATGAGGTAGATGCATTAACTTAAATGGAACTGCTGGGGTGGAGTACAGAAGACCTTGAAAATTACGAGATTCGAAGTCTTTACAAAAGTGATAGAACCATTTCAAAACTAAAGAGCGTGTCATTTTATCCTTAAGAAGAACATCCATTGATGGAATCTTAAACATGTCCTGCAGTTTTTGAATTTCAGTAAGCTCCATGGTACTATTGATAATGTCATTATTGGCATGAGATGATCCATCCAACCCATGACCCCTATCACAGAAGGGTTTGGGAGCAGAAGAGTTCAGTAGTTTCCAAAGCAATGCACATCTACGCAAATATGGAAAACTGAAGCTACGAATTGTATCTTCAATGTTACGTGAAGAGTCGATAAAATGGGAAACAAAGTAATGCTGTGCACATTTAGATTCTCCCATTGCTCTGGAAATGTCTGTAATCAAACAATCATCAAGGCCTAATCCACTTATTTTGTTTTGATATTTACCACAATATGTAATTATGCCCTGCATTATATCAAATCATATCGAAATTAGAATATTGATCTGCATGGTATCTTGCAATTTGAAAAAGGGGGAAACATGGATTGTCATAACACACCTGTGCTATACAAACAAGGTAGAAGAGGTGCACAAGAGATAAGAATGAATCCTCGCATGATAAAAATGGGCTTGGAAGACAAAAGAGAAGCCACATCATTGATGAAAACGGGTCACGAGAAAGGACAGGATCAGAAGCTCGATTCCAAAATTGAATCTCAGTGTATGATGCTTCTTTCTCAAGATGTTTCAAAATACATAACATGTTACCTGTGAAACATAGCATCAATTACCAACAAATAAGTATACAATGTGAAGAAATGACTACAGTTGTACACAGGTTATTTGTAATTGACATGCATAAATATGATGGAATTGAAACTGATAACTTAGGCACAGCATGTCTAACAAAGAAAAATCCAACATCCACAATTACATGTTTTATGGAGATAAAATAAAGAGTTTGTGAAGAGAACGAAAAAAATAATATTGGATCGTTGTAATTTTAATTAAACATCCAGTCAAATCTCTACTCTTTGAGTTCCACTCCTATCTACCCCTTCCTCTCATGATGAACCCAAAGATAGTATAAAACCTCTAACACCTCTAATCTTTTCAGAAAGAGAAAATATAAGTTCAAAAAATTATATAATGACAATGGCAACTGCAGATATATGAAGGGCACAATTGAAAATTCCATACCTCCACTTTGGGAAGTGTTGCTGGGATATTCTACAGAAGCTGCAGAGCTGATAGACTTCGTAAAGAGTTGAATACCTCTAAATCTTTGAAGCACAAGAAGTGTATTTTTACTTCGCATGCTTTGTACAATTCTTAGCAACAAGGACAATATAAATCCACTTGAAGACTCAAAATCTTTGTATAAGGCATCAAGACCATAGGTTGTAGTCATATATGTCCTTCCACATCGTGCGGCAATTTCAGTTGATGCTAAGGAGTACTTGAGAGTGTCCCACATCATCGTCATCGTGTGGCTCATTCTGACAGATTTGGAAGATCTATCAAACTTCCCAGCGCAGTACATTTTTGAGAGCTCACGTGCCACAGATTCGAGATTTGGTCTTATTCTAATATTTTTCTTTAAGGGCAAGGCTTTGAGAATTTCACCCTTCTCGACCTCATCAGCAGCAGACTGCAAGAGAGATAAAGCTTGCTGAAGGCGAAGGGAATCGATCTTTTCATCTGATGCTAACAGGCCTGCGGCATAAGATGAACTAGATATCATAGGCTGCTTCCAAACCTTCTGAACATCCCCTGGTAATGCAGGTAATACAGAATTTGCAAGCCGGCGACATACAGGGCAGAGGAATTCCCCCTGACAAACCAAATTCATGAACTTGAGAAGTGAGAAGAAAAGACAAAAACAAAGGTTGTCCATTACTTGAAAACAAAGAAAAGAATAAGCAAACAAAACATCTACCTGATCTGGATCTACTATATGACCTCCTTCAAAAACAATTCTTCTAACAAATCTGCATGGAAAAATTAAGAAGCAAAACTTAGCTGGCAACCCAAAATTAGACTAATGTTTTCCAGTATAACAATGAAACTGATTTTGGGATAAGCCCTAAGCAGATTAATGCACTTAATACACTGAGATGAAACTTCGGTTCATTATAATAAAGAAAATATTTTAACTAACCAAAAACATAAAACAAAACAGAAAAGCTCTATCTCAAACACTAGCTTTTCTGATGAGAAGGATATAATTATTCATTTGCTAACACAACCCCGCATATACCTGTGCTGACATCTGGGATTTACAACATATCAGCATCTCACACATATGAGTAAAGATAAAGAAAGATTAAAAAAACATGTAATAATAAATGTAGCCATAAAACAGTTACCTCTCCTTCACCGATTCTAAATAGCGATCAAGGCATCCCTGATGCACGGCATGTCCACAGGATGACACAAATATTCCATCACAGCCTGCAGGGCCAAGTCCATCATATGCTGGAAGCTGATTATTAGATGCCAACTGTATCCTATCATTGGAAGGATTTTCGGAGGATGAAGAAATTTCAGCTGATTCTCTTGAAAGAGCAGCTATGTATTTTCCAAGCAATATGGATTCAGCATCTTTACTTCTTTCTGAACGCCTTTCAGCAGCAGAAAAGCCATCCTCGTCATTCATAAAATCTAATTGCAGAAGATGATCATGCACATCTCTACGAATGGAGAGATACATTTCCTCTTCCAATTTTTCAAAGTCATATGCATTCCTCTCCTTTCTCTCATTAGATCTGCATGGCACTTGAATATTTTTCACAGAAGGAAAACGAGCCTTGATGAATTCTAGAAAAGCATCTATCTCCACTCCATTAACTGCAAACTCATTGACTGCATCCTGAATCAACTGCACTATCTGAGAGGATATATTTTCATCTGAACTACCTGAAGAACTGTTTGTTTCAGCTTGAGCGATTAACTTGTTTGCCAGGACAGAGACATTCTCCTTATCTGACAGACGAACTTGCTCCCATGATGGAGGGGCTCTGTCCACAAAACTCAAAAGCCTAGATTTCTTGTACCAAGCACAGAGTAGATTGGCATAATCAGTCAACAATAGAGGAATATTTCTTTTAATTGACTCAATAATTAACCACACAAAAGCAGATGGTTACCTGGAGAAGAACCAAGAAAGATACAGGATGTTGGGAATTGTAGTCGTGGCAAAGCGAGCAAACATCCTGGGCAGGTTCTTCAGCATCATGACTAACATCTTGGTCAGAAATTTCGGGTTCAAATTTTGAATGATCATCCTCAGTGGAATTAATGTTTGCCAAAAACTTTGACTGTTCAGCTCTCATTTTTGCCTGCATTAAAAAAAAAAAAAAAAAAAAAAAAAGAAAGATAGAGACGAAGTCAGCCTAGAATAGTTTGTTCAACCCAAGCTAACATGCATGAGACTATAACAAAGCTAAACTGTTCTAACTGGAGCCTTTGAACAGTGAAAACTAGCAACCTTATGTTTGCTTGCAGAACATTAGAAAGTAATGCATACAACAAAAATAATGTATTGCTTTATAAGCTTTCTGGGGGATTTTAGTATAAATCATGTATACAAGGTTACAGCCTGTCTGAAACTTAAAAAAATGTAAGGCTTGATGTCTCACCATTATAGCTGCTTGTCTCTCTCGAGCTTTTGCTTTGCGTTTCTCACTATCAGAAGCTGAACCCGATATATGAATGTCATCATTAGTTTTTGGCAAATGATTGATAACTTCAGGTGCAAGTTCTTGAAGTTTTCTCATGCACCCCAAATCAATCTCAGCAAACTTCTTCAACATCGTCTCAATCAATGAAGACAGGTTGCAATTGCCAACTTCCAAAATATTGTCCATGTTTTCTTTCCTATGCATCCTCATTAGGGAAACAAGAAGTGACAACAAGCTGTGTGTGCCAGCACCATTAAGTAACGCCTCGTCAATTTCTTCACCAGCAAGAGCTATCACTGGAACAGGATCTCCAATTAAACATGCCCTATCACCAGATTCCCGCAGCTGAAAGGAGATATCTAACGCTAGTGAGAGCAAGTGCAATGCAGATAGAAGAACACCATCAGGAGCACGAGATTCAGTCAATTTGTCTGTAAAGACAGCATAAAATAGTACTGCCCTGACAATTTGAAGGAGCATTTTACAAGTAGCGACTCCGGCTATCCCCTTAAGGGGTGGATAAATAGGCGCCCACTTTGGTAACTGAGTGGTAAATGCAGAAACACTACAGAAACGCTGGTATCTTTCTTCTGCCACTTGCAAGTCCCTTAAGCTCCAGCGAGGATGATACAAATCCAGCTCTTTCCAAAATGTCCATCGCAGAGAATATTTACCCTAAAATCAGAAAATCAGCATGACTAACACAGAAACACTAACAGAAGATCATGATCACAATAAAAACCTGGTTAATGCCAGATGGATTGGAATACTGGGCGATGGAATCCAAAATTTCCTGAAGCTGATCAAATTTGGAAATGTCACGAGGGAGAGATTTGACCAACTGGCTATGGGTTGCATCTCCAACAACTAACTTATGAATCAACTCTCTTTTCACACTTTCAGCTGTACTAAGTCCACAAAATCTCCTTTCTTTGACTATTTGTATAAGAAGAGTGAGCATCTCCTGCACCAAAACTGGTTCAAACCTGAAAAAAAATGGTGTTACTTGAGAAATGCTGAATACCATTGAATGGAATCAATGTAGAATTAGACTTACAATCAATCAATGAAAACATCAAATATGACATGAACATACACAATGATATAAAAAATATATATCCAAAATTGCCAGGCCTGTTGTTCAATCACCGGAACAATCAACCAAAAGGCCCAAAGCAAAAATAATTCAGGAGAAACGAGCATCCCTTGAAGCATCTAACAAGTGATACTGCACTAAAGGCAACTACAACATTCCAAACATGAGCTATGTAATCAGTGTGAGCATCGTGAAAAGATGAGGACACTATACAAGCAGTTCATAACATTATGGCATGTGCTCAGCGTATCATCAATGCAGTTAGAAGTGTTCTTTGCCTCAATTTGTGATGTATAATATCACCTAGAAGATAAAAAGAGAAGGGGAATTCAAACTAAAGATATTACATTTCAGTGCCCACTTTAAGTTACCTCTCTAGACTTGTTTCAAAAACCCAACTTGATACAACGAACAAACTTTTTTGTAAAATGCGATAGAAGTTAAGATAGTGATTACATACTCATTAGACCTCTCAGCATTTAATAAAAGGTAGCTTGACAACCCAAAGCGTTCCAAAACTCTGCTGACATATTGATCAGGTGGAGCCAATGCGGCACAGCACTGAAGCAGGAAAAGATCAAGCTCTAAATCCAGTCCCGACCTGCAATTTAAACCATTTGGAATATGCTTAAGCAACAACCCCCACCATCTCAAAAGGAAATGTCATTCAAGTGAGCTAAATACAGGCACATTATCTGAAATAGATTACTATTTGACATAATTTACTAACCAGCGAACAGTACGGTAGCATTCAGATGACAATAGTGCAGCATCTCCGTTTTTCCGCCACATTCCTGCGTGAACTTCAGCACAAAATACCCTTGTGCGCAAAGGGTGCTCCATAACAAAGGCAGAAAACCCATATGGGTGGCACCCTCCCAGAATGTATCCAAAGAAATCAGAATATTTGGCACCGGTCATATTTGGCATTCCAGATTCTCCATAGCATCTTGCTAATGCCCTCTGTAAAAGCAGTGCGAGTAACCGATGTAATGGAATGTGAATAGATATTTCCTGTGAACTAACATCATAAAATATATCTGGCCAACTGGTCAAACTTAACACTCGCAGAGCTTCTAATTCTACTGCACATTCTGCCTCCATGGCACTATCATCGAAACCTGCAGAGTTTTGGGCATTAACTGAACCATTTTCACCAGTAATCATGGACTTACTCTCTTGACCTATACTTAGGCCATTCTCCGAATCAACGCTCATCTGCAAACCACTATTTGTAGATGAAACACCTTGCCTACCATTATCTTCAGATGAACTGGTCAGCCTACCAAAGAGAGATTTGCCTTTCCTTATTTTGGATAAGGTTTTTCTTAATGCTAGAAAATTGCTACCAGAGATGCTGCTCATACTTGGGGATAAGGTATTAAGATCAACCCCAGAAGTATTATCTACTCCCAGTGAATTCTCTATAGCCCTCAGGCACTCGTACGCTAAGAATGTTACAGATGGTGGAATTAGTTGGGAACAACTGGGCTCTGATTTAACTTCAACAGACATTAGTGTATATGCAGTAGCGCCACTCCTCCCAGTTGCACTACCTGCTGAGCTTTCTTCTGATATCCGACCAACTTTTGCATGTCTCAGGTCATCAGTGTCATCCATATCCATATCTTGTTTATATGTATTCAAAAGTGTCTCGTCAACTTTCTCTTCAAGTGCAACAGAAAATGCTCCAGTTACCAAAAGAACGTGAATGCTGGCAATACAATGACATAAACCGAAAGGAATGTGCATGTTATCATTTTCTTCTTCTATATGTATGCCTGTTTCTCTCTTCAGAGGGTTGATTCCTTGCACAAAACCCACAAGTTTAATCCAAGTTTTCAAGATATCTCTTTGATCATGAGTAACATATTTGGGAACTTCAGCATGGCTCATAACAAATCGAACATCTTCAACAACGCGTATAGTGAGTTCATACAGATTTCCCCACTTACTAACCTGAAAAAAAAAAATTATGAACTACTTTGCTGAAAATCAGAAGTTAAGAGAAAGAACAAAAGCCACTGCAAAACATATTATAGCTTAGAAAGACTGAAACTTGAGATATAACTCAGATATAGATATAATCATAGCAAAACCATCTCCTACTCAACCAAAAACATTTTTTAAAAACGGTGACCTTCAAACCAGAGATTCACATTTATGTGAGGTGTTTCTCCACTAAGATGGTCATCACTTTTAATCTCAAAGGCTGACTGACTCTGATAGCACAGTACTTACATAAACACTGAACTACCAGTCTAAAAGTTGTTACCCTGGACCATTTGCAATCAACTGTGGACCTAAAAGTAAAATTGGGCTTATTTAAGATATGCACAGCTTGAACTTGAAGTAGCAGTTGTACAAAAGAACCTGTTTTATGCTTTTTTACAGTAATAATATGTTTTATCAACTTGATCACTAAGGTTTATGCCAAAATAGCATTGTTGCAATCATTTAAGATGCATAGTATACAACAGCAGTATATTCATAAGATCGTTTTATTACTAATGCGGCAAGCTTAAGCAAAATTGATTACTTCAGGAAGAGGACAAAAAGACACCAAATCTTACTTAGCAAGAGAAGGCATACACATGATCTTAGAAGCAATCAAATTATCTAAGATGTATAATAGTTAAAAGTGATACAATGCAAGATACCAACAATTACCCTGTGCTACAATTCCACAATTGTATCACAGCAGTAGCGAACGATCAAGATAGAAGATTAAAAACAGTCGTATAAGAAGATTACAAGTAACAACAAATAAAAAAGACAATAGACTTGTCTTTCTTAAACAGAGATAATGGATGAGAATCTCTCTTCAAGCATCAAAATGTTAAATAGTTGAGTATTTGAGTATGTATCTAGGAAAGTTAAGTTTTCAATAAATTTAAATATAGATATAAAAGGGAATCGAATTACATGTATTTCATTATCAAGACTCTATAAAGGAATAGCATATGCCTATATACATTTCCGCAGACCATATTTTTGTTTCAGACATAAGTCACTATAGAAACCAAGGTACTGCAGTGCAGTTCTAAGGATTGCACCATGTGATGTATGAGTTTATAAACAGGCGCATATAGTTACTTGCAGAATGAGAGGAATTTGGCATGTACCTGTAAACGGCCATCTTCACCAGCACAAGAAACAAAAATGTCTCTCAAACATCCCAAGAGTGTAGTCAGCAGATTTATTTCCTTCACCAAACGTGGAGTAAGAGTTGGCACCGTGAAGATTTGGACAGAAAACGTAGGCAGTAGCTGATACTTAATGAAAGCACGATCATTATTCTCTTTGATGACTTCATTCACAACAACTGGGTAATAATCTAAAAATACTTTTGCAAACTCGTACTTAAAAACAGGTTCTCCCAGCAATTTCAGGAGCAACTCGTGAAGCTTTTTCACAACAGCTTCACTCAAGAATCTCTCTGCTTTCACCAGAATATCCAGTAGACCTACTGAAGATGACAACCTCCTAGAAACAAAACTAAGCAAACTCTCACTGTACTTGCAAAATTCTGAAAGCATCTCAACAGCCACAAAAGTTAGCTCATTTGCAACCTTCTTAAACTGTATAGCTCGATCACCAGTTCTAAGAGTTCCCTGACAAATAGCTTCAGCGGACAATAGCTTGTTCTTCCAGCAAATAAAAAGTGCATCAAGGACAGGCCCAACAGAACGTGCAAGCTCTTCTGGAAGGGGCTGTATCTGCTCAGCACCTTTATGCTTCGAACAGAAGCCCTCACGTTTCCATGCCGTCACATCCCCACAGTCGCAACAACCACCACCTGTATATATGACAGAATAATCATGGCCCTCATGGTTCCCATTCTGGAAGCAAGGTACACATATCGCACATGTCGGGTCATGCTCGCATGTCCGACAACGGTATGCAATATCATTATTTCCCCACACAGCTGCACAAACACCACGCTGACCAACACTCATTTCAGAAAGGAACTTAAGCGCTGAAGCTGGATCACCCTCAAACATCAACCACTGTAACCAAACCATGCTTTCTCGAAACCGACCTTTCATGCCCACCGAGGTCTTTTTAGACCCAGCTGCCTTAGCTTGCTGGAGAGCCTCGGCTACCTCTTCATCTGTGGGTAATATTGCAGATACCAGCTCAGGTATCAACAACTCATTACCCTTGACAAAATCAACCAAACCAGCTTGATGCCTCTCAAGCAGCTCCCCGGGAACTCCATGTTGAGCAAGTCTCTGGTATCAAAACAAAATAAAGTCAAATTACAAACACAGACACCAAATTAAACTAAATTAACAAAACCAGAACAGGCTAAACAATTCTCAGTCGAATTCGGGAGTAAGCATTTTAACATCGATTCATCACACTTGGAAAAAAAAACACCACAACCACAATTGAGGCATTCCAACAAAATGCTCAACTTTCTCCACTCAATTTCACCATAATCGACAAAACCCAATTGCCAAGCTCACATTTTTAACAGTTCCCAGCTAATTAAAAAAAAAACGCAATTCACTGATTCACAGAGCAGAACGAAACAAAATCAAAACAACAAAGACAAGAACCATACGCGGACGATTCGATCGCGAGGCTTGAGAGGTGAATTGGTATCCGGAGGAGCATCGATGTCCATAGAATCCATGGAGGAGCTCCCCCACCGACACAACAGCCAGTCTGCGCAACACCAACACAACAAGCACTGCCTCAATCGCGAGCTGTCACTCCCCAGGATTGCTCCAACAGCTCCTTGCTGTGTGCTTTGCTGCAAATACACAGTTTACGAACAGATACGCGAGTGAAAATCAAACAAATTTGCAGGAAGAGGAAAGGTACTGTGACGGTGATGATGATTTGAAACCCTAAAATGAATCAAAGATTTAAAGAAAATGAAAAAAAATTAAATAAAAGAAGAAACCTGAAAATTGATGCTTGGAGCTGAAGAGGTTAAGGGTTGGGTCTATTTTGTCTCTGGAACTGTCTCTCAATTCGGTAATCTTTTTGGATATAAACATTTGGTTGCGTCCAGTAACTATGATTCAGTGCAATTTTATGAATAATATTTTGGGAAAATTTCACATGTCTCCCCTTTGCTATTGAATTAAATCACATGTGTTCCAATAATTTTTTTCAAATCAAACACACTTAAACTATGACATGACTTATTCATCCGTTAAGTTTAACGGAAAATTAACCTCTTTCATCATGTGCATTGCAC